>PVKS010001403.1:129295-143247 GCA_004027875.1 Aplodontia rufa | reverse complement strand
CTGCCTTCAGTTGTTTCAAGCCTTCCTCTGTCCCATACACCAACTTTCTCCCACAAAAAGGAAACTGGAGCAAGTCAAGACTGACATTCCCAATGCCTAGGTGAATGGAGATCAGTCCTGCCTGCCTAACAAGCCTGTCATCTGAGTCTTAAGATCGGCAACCATGATAGCTGACTATCAGGTGCCCTGTGTTTAAAGAGTTCATCCACTAAAGAAAAAAAGCAGAGTTATCTTCCTACAAGTTTGTAAAGGCCCAGTTTATGAACAGAGGGGACTTAGGCCTTTCCTTATGACCCATTCTATGTAAAATATCTTTTTCTCAATGGCTAGAGTCTGCTCAGTGAGGAAAGAGGGTGATCGGGAGGAACAAGCATTGGAAGAAGAGCGTGGCTCATACGGAGGTGCATAATTCTGGGGTGTTTGCTCAGCACCGTCCAATCGACTTGTTACTTGTAGGATACCCCTAAGGGCTGTCGGGAGAGGAGGTTTGGGGAGAAGCCTTTGAGATCCACCAGGGAGTGGCCCCGGCCAGAATCTCTCAGTTGCTTAACTCCTTCACTCAGCTCCTCGCATCTAAAGTTGACCAGGGTCAGGGCAACTGTCTACTAGTGCCAGACACTCTCTGAGCTGAGATAGAAAAGTTGGAAATGACCCTTACAGAGCCTAACATGCCTGACCTGAAGGCAGGGGATTAGGGAAGTTGTAAAAGGATGTGAAACCTTCAATTGGTCATCCTGTCATTTCCCCCAAACCTAGGACCTGGGTGCTGGAAATTCTGGTTGGGTCCAGCCTTGGGTTTGTGCCTCAGGCATCAATAGAAAGAATATGGTGCCTGGCTTAGCAGAAGGGAGTGTCTGCATCTGCACCCACTTTGCCAGACCCTTCTCACTAGCATTTGGGGATGTTAAATTGAACCGATTTTCCCTTGATTGACTCAAACATTCTAACTACTCTGACTGCCTAACTTTTCCCCCCGGTTTAACTTTTCCCCCCTGTTTCACTTTGTCTTGACTTCTGAGGATGGTTTTGTCTTCACATTTGATTTTTGGAAGAAACAGTACTGCTTAAAAGAAAAACAAATTCAACTTTCTTGTTTGACAGATAAATCTTTTATTTACAAGCGAATTGGTAATCGTAAGTTCAGGGAGCATGTGGAGAAGGTTTATTTATTTTAAAAGGAACAAATAACACATTTAGGTATCAGAAAATAAAAACCATTACTGGAATGGGAAGGTAAAGATCAGCTTTGACTATGATCAGTCTGTGATGTACCTAATAGACACAGACAGGGCCAATGACAAGGGCATCAGAAAACAACGTGTTTCTCAAGCCCACACCATACCTGCAAAGTGACTTACAGCTAGACTTCTATTCAGTTATTAGTGCTTTCTTACCAATGATTACACCATCCCTTGCTTTGTTCTTCTTGCCTCCTAACCATTGTTATAATACCCAATTCAGAGCTGATCCTTGCTTTCTCTAGACTCTCAAACATTCAACAGAGGCCCAAATGATGCAAAAATCCATCCCTGTACCCTCTTACTGATACACTTGTGGTTTCTCTGGCATGGAGTCTTCCTTATAGCAGCAAGGTAATAAATCTAACTTTGTTTCACTGTGAATGTGTTCCTGGTGGTCTTTATCTAATGTACTTTGTCACATGGTAAAATATTCAAAAGATATGAGTACACAAAAAAGTCTTCCATCTACTTCTCTCCCTTAGTCACCCAGTTCTCAAGAAGCAATCAGTCTTGCCATTTTCCTGAGTATTTGCATATAGTTAATAGTCTATAAGCAAATATACACATTAAAGCACACACATATATAGTATGCTACCAATTGTTTGAAAATAAGGCACAAATATCTTTATTTGACATAAATATTCATAAATAAATAACATTGCATAAATAAAAATTAAACTTATTAATTTTTGTACAGGGATTGAACCCAGGGCCTTAACCACTGAGTCACATCCCCAACCCATATATATTTATTCTGAGACAGGGTCTCACTCAGTTGCTTAGAACCTCACTAAATTGCTGAGGCTTGCTTTCAACTTTGATTCTCCTGCTTCAGCCTTCCAAGCAGCTAGGATTACAGGTATGCACCATTGTTTCCAGCTAATATGTTATTTAATATAAAGTGTGCAAATTATTCAATATATGGGTATGTATAACTATAACATATACTGTAAGTATAAGTATATCTCACCTTTTATAGGTATTTGGAAGATACTATAAATGAAATTCAGCACTTTGTTCTTTTTTACTTAATAGAACTTAGAAATCACCCCTTTATCAGTACAGAAACAGCATCTTCATTTCTTTTTGTGACAGCAAAGTGTCATAAGATGATATCTAATCTTGTTATTACTAGTTTTGCTGAAGGGAATTTCTCCACATGATTCCACAGTTGTACATACAATATTCCCCTCTTCTCCATGGGGAATACATTCCAAGACATCTAATAGATGCCTAAGACAACAGGTAGTACCATAGATTATGGTTTTTTCCTATACACACACACCTATAAAAAAAAGTTTAATTGGAGGGCTGCAGGGGCTTCAGCAGTTGGAGTGCTTGTCTGGCATGCCCAAGGACCTGGGTTCAAACTCCAGCACCACATACACAACTGTTAGAGAAACAAAGAGCAGTTGAAAAACTAAATAAAATTGACTCTCACTCTTTCCTTCTCTCTCTTTAAAAAAAATTTTAAAAACAAGTTTAATTTTTAAATTAAGTACAGCAAGATATTAACAATAACTAATAGTATAATTACAGCAATATACTATAATAAAAGTTATGTGAATCTGGCTTCTTTTTCTCTGCCAGTCTCCCTTTCTAAATATTTTATTATACTCACCTTTCTTGTAATGATCAGAAATCAGAGATGATATTTAAATAAAGCACTTTATAGTTTTCCTTTTTCTTTTTTTTTAAATTTTAGTTGTGGTCCTGGGGACTGAATCCAGGGGTGCTTAACCACTGAGCCACATCCCTAGCCCTCTTCATTTTTTATTTATTTTTTTTTATTTCTTGAAAGAGGGGACAGAAAAAGAGAGAGAGAGAGAGAGGCAATCTTTATTTAGTTTTTCATGTGACTTTCATTCCTCAGACACTTCGTTGTATACGTGGTGCTGGGGTTTGAACTCAAGTCCTTGCACTTGCCAGGCAAGCACCATAACCACTGAGCTACCGCTCTAGCCCCTTCGTTTTTTATTTTGTGACAGGATCTCTGTAAGTTGCTTAGGGACTCACCAAGTGGCCTGAAACTTGTGATCCTCCTGCCTCAGCCTCCTGCATTTCCGGGATTAACAGGCATGTACCAACACATCCAGCTATTGCTTATCTTTGACATATCTGAATTTCCAGCATCACTATGTGTTTGGGGGCCATTAGTACATAAACTAAGAATTTATTGAATACCAACATTACAATACTGTAATAGTTGACCTAAAGTGAAGCAGAACTTCATGGCAAAGAGGGTGTGGCAGAGGAAAACAGCTCAGCTCAAGGTAGCAGGGAAGCAGAGGAGGGAAAAGAAACACCTTTCCAAGGTATGCCCTCAGGGTTCTACTTCCTCCAAGTAGGTCCTGGTTCCCAGTAGTCCATCCAGCGATCAATGGATTAATCCACAGATGAGGTCAGAGTACTGATGTTCTAATCACTTCCTAAAAGCCCCACCTCTGAGCACATGAGAACATTCCAGAACCAGGCCATAACAAGGACTACCACATCCAGTAGTATCAGTACTAGTAGAATAACAACTTGAATTGCTGGATCAAAAAGTTAGTGCCTTGTAATTTCAATACGTATTGGCAAATCTGCTTTCAAGAAGTTTCAATTTTTATTCTCACCAGCAATATGTAGGATGTTTTTCCTCCATATCCTCACTGTTAGGATTTGGATATGAATTGTCTCCCAGAAGCTGATATGTGAGACAATGCACAAAGACTTAGAGGTGAAATGATTGGTTTATGAGAGCCTTAACCCAATTAGTGAATTCATCACCTGATAGAGATTAACTGGTGGTAACTGAAGGCATATAAGGTATGACTAGAGGAGGTGGGTCATTGGGGGCATATCTTTGGGGTATATATTTGTATTGGGCAGCAAAATCTCTCTCTGCTTCCTGATATGATGTCTTGAGCTGCTTTCTCGAGCCCCAAGCTTGATTTTTATTTTTTATTTTTATTTTTTTCTCATTTTCTTTTGGACTGTTGCTGTTTACGTATTGATTTGTGTTAATGTTTGGATCCGAAATGTCCCCCAAAGGCTTATGTGTTAAAGACTTGGTTCCTAATGCAGCAATGGTTAGTACTGGGGCCTTTGGGGGCTGGAGTGGTGACTCAGCTGTTCGAGCATTTGCCTGACAACTAAGTGTCAGAGAAACATGCCAGATGAAAAAATCAAGTTGATTCCCCCCACCCTCTGTCTCTCTCTTAAAAAAAAAAAGAACTGGGGCCTTTGAAAGTGGTAGGATCATGAGGACTCATGAGGGTTTAATCCACTGATGGATTCATAATTGGGCTAATGGGAGGTTGTGGAGAGTTTAGGAAGTGAAGCCTGATTGGAGGTGAGTCACTGAAGGCATGCCTCCCCCACCTCCACCCACCCTCTCTTTCAATATCTCTCTCTTCTCCCACCTCCCTTGAGGTGCCCAGCTTTGTCCATCACACCCTCCCTCCACGATGCTCTGCCTCACCACAGGCCCAGAAGCAATGGATTCAACTGACCGTGGACTGAAACATCTGAAACTGTGGGACACAATAAAGCTTTCCTCTTTTAAGCATTTTTCTCAAGTTCTTTCATCACAACAATGGAAAGCTGATTAATACAATTTGGAGGAACTCTTGAACATTAGGAAATCCTGTCTTTTTAATATGAGTTGTAAATATGTTTTTCCTTGTTCTTTGCATTTTGAGCTTTGCTCTCCAATTTCCACCCCCCATATTCTAATAAAGAGTCATAAAATTATTTAAAATAAAAAGTGGGGTAAAAGCAGGGCTGTCTTCATGGGCATAGGCCAGAATGAAACATGGGCAGTTGAAGACTTTTTTTTTTAAACCTTGAACATGTTTTAAGTGCCCTTAGAGACAGTGCATCTACCATGGACTGAATTGTGTTCCTGCAAAATTCATATGCTAAAGCCTTAATCCCCCACAGGGAGATTCTGTTTGGGTAGGGGGGTCTTTAAAGAAGTGAAGTTAAATTATCATAAAGGTGAGACTCATCCAATAGAACTGGTTTCCTTATAAGATGTGCACAGAAAAAAGGCCATCTGCAAACCAAGAAGGAGGCCTCAGGAGAAAACAACCCTGCCAACATCTTCATCTAGGACTTCCAGCCTCCAGAATAGTGAAAAAATATATCTGTTTGATCAACCCAAACTGTGGCATTTTGTTACGGCAGCTCTCGCAAACTAATAGAGCACCTTTGACCTCTGCTCTGCTCCTTTTTTTCATGACTGGCCAGTAGAAAAGTTCTCCCTCCTGGTTTTTTATCCATCCTCAGCAATACAATGAATTGAATCCAAGTTGTATTGTAGGATTAGTTGGAAGCAGATAAAAAGCAATAAAGCCATGTGTTCAGCCATGGATATTTTTTCAACAAAAAGAAATGCCTCAAATGTTAGTTTTAAAATACAAGGCTCTGTGCATTATGTTCATTCACCAGGATATGTTGAGCTAATTCCAGAGATGATTTCAGTCTCGTTTCAGACCCAGCCAGGAGAGGAGTAAGTGTTCTTGAGACCATAGAAGAAAGCTTATAAAGTGCAGCAACCTTTCCCACCATTAACCACTATCCAAAGTATGAAATAAAATTGCACTTTTCTAAAGTGATGAAAAAATTAGCAAATATGTTGAAGTAAACATGAATTCATTCCAAATTTTCTGATTTTCTTTCACATACCTCTCGGTGATCCTTCTTTATCGATATCTTAGATACATGTTCAGTTTGACTAATAGGTAATCAATGTTGGTCTTGATACCCCAGGCAGGAGTCTGGAAGTATAATTTTTCTGTGGTACAAAGGATGAAAAGAAGCTGCAAACACCAACTGTACCATCTGTGTCCCCATATCTTCTTCTCTTCCCTTATCTATGTCAGTCATACCAAAGTACGCAATGCTTTAAACCCTTTGAATGCCATGTTTATACTTCTTTGGGCATTAGATGGAGGAGAATGTTTTCAGATAGTGTAAAATTTTGTCATCTCTGCTGTTTTCTAGGTAGGCCAGAGAAATTATGCAGATGTTCAATTACAAAATTATAAGAAGAGGTACTTCATAATGCCCTGAGACTCATGTCTTATAAAAGAAACTAATTATAATGAAATATTTTTTAATAAGAGAGGACAGTGAGAGAGAAAGGCTGTATCAACTTTATTTAGTTTTTCATGTGGCTCTCATTGCTCTGACACTTTGTTGTACATTTGGTGCTGGGGTTTGAACCTACGTACTTGTGCATGCCGGGCAAGCGCTGTAAACAGCTGAGCAACTGTTGGGCCACTGCTCTAGCCTCATATGATGAAATATTTTAGAAAGATCTTGTGCCAGACTTTCTCTTTTTTCCCAGCAAGATCCAATCATCCTACTTAGTGTCCTGAAAGGTTGGCTCTTTAAGGACTTCAAAAACTCACTTCTCCTCCCTTCTGGGTTTCAGTTGGGTTTAACCAAAGGGCAGTACCATAGGACATCTCTTTCAATTTCCCGTAAAATGGCCCTACTTCAAAGCAAGTTTTTTTTTTTAAAGCGAGAAGGACAGTGAGAAAGAGAGAGAGAGGGAGAGAGAGAATCAATTTTTATTGAGTTTTTCATGTGGCTTTCTTTGCTCTGACACTTAGTTGTGTATGTGGGTGCTGGGGTTTGAACCCGTGTACTTGCACATGCCAGGCAAGCGCCGTAAGTGCCGAGCCACCGCTCCAGCCCCTCAAAGCAAGTTTAATGAGGGGATAATTTGCAATCATCCCTTTCGAGTGTTCCATATATTTCTTGCCAAGACTTTGACCCATGTAGATTTCAGTTGGACCTATTTATATTGATTATTGTGAATAGTGTTAAAAGGAGGCCCTTCAGTTCTCTTTTATTGCTGCCTGGCTCTTGATACTTCACATCACAGCCACAAGGGGGAGAACAAGGATAGGGATAGAAGCAAGTCTCAAAACCCTGGCTTTGGAAATTTTTGTAAATGTTGGACTATACCAAGAGAGGTTAACTCTGGGGTTCACAGGTACTATTCCTTCTCCTTTAAAAAAGTGTTCAGCCCTAGATTCGATTTCAAGTACTGCAAAAAAAAAAAAAAGGAAAGAGTAAAAAGTGATCTTCATATTTCTGATTTTTTGAAATATTTTTATAGTCAGGAAAATGTCTCTTTTCCAAAATAAAGGAAGAAGCTAAGATGACTACAATATATGTAATGCAATTTATTTTGAACTCTTAAAATTGGAATCAGTCCAAAACCAGTTTTCCTCCCTATCTAGAGTTTTCACTAAACGTGGCATCAGTGGCGATGGTTTTGATCTTTCCCCTGACTCAGTATTCTGCTTGCCAGCATCTCTTAGTGTCACAGTGCTTCCCAAACTGTTTTCACACATTACAGGAGATAGAGGGTGATAGGGTATGACTCAAAGTAATGAAGATCGAACCTTTTTAGCTACTTTCCTTTTATGTTTAAGTCAATGGTTTGGTTTTGTTTTTTAAATTGGAGTAACTCTAGCAGAAAGCTTGGGAAACTTCAGCTGTGCTAATCCCTAAACTCCCTGCTGTTTATATTAAATGGTTTTTGTCCTTTGAGTTTTCAAATCTCATTTACTTCAAATAGCTTACCTAATCTTTTTCACTCAAGTAAACTGTAGCCAATTCCCTTAATGCTTTACAATGTCTGCCATTCACTAGGGCCCTGGATTTGGGTCTCTATAAAGTTGTCATCAGAGGACGTTCAAGAAAAATTATAACTTGTCTCAATGTCTTGCAAAAATAAATTGCACTGGGAATACTTCATTTTTCTTCATTTGACTATAAGTTCTCATCCCTTCCACCAAATTCTGTGAAAAGTAAAATAAATTGGGGGAAGTGTGAAAATATGCTAAATAACTTATAAAGATCAAGAGGAAACACTATCTTTGATATTAAGAAATGATTCAAAATTCTAAATATTCTAAGATTTTCTACTTAAAGTACTTTGTAAATGCTAAAATGCAATATGGTAAGTTACTGTATTTGAATAATAGTGACCACGAAGCTACGGTCTTAAGATGAAGGAATTATGTTACAATCTTTTGTGCTTTTAGGCTACCCTAGTGAACCCATTTCTTAATTCTCAATGGCCTGTGCTACATGTAGGAAAGTTCAACATGCCATAGAGACCTAGGCTAAAAGATGGGCTCAAGACCTGTCGTAGAACCTGAGAAATACATGCAGAAGTTGAACTCCAGCTCCACACAGGCATCCGCAAGCCCTCCTTGCGCATATCCTGTGTTGTCTGCCTCACATGCCAGCCCTAGCAAAGAATTAGCCCTCTTTCACATCTGCCCCTTAGTGCAAAAGTTCTCTCCTTTGTGCACTGAGTATTACTTTTAAAACTAATGCTGTAAAATACACATAATATGAAATTTATCTTAACTATTTTCAGTGTACATTTCAGAGTTATTGAGTATAATCCTACTGTAGTATGAATCTTTGGAACTTTTTTTTTATTTTGAAAAACTGATACTGTGTTCATTAAACAAATCCTCATCTTCCTCTCCCTCAGCAGTTGACAACGCCATCTTCCTCTTTTTATGTATCAACTACTTTAGATGACACATACACAAAATCATAACAGTGTGGGTGGCTTTTTGTGGCTTATCTCACTTAGCACAACGTCCTCCAGGCCCATATATGTTGTAGCACTTGTCAGTATTCTTCCTTTTTAAAGCTGTATAATATTCTACTGAATGTGTATTCTGCATTTTGTTTATCTATTCATCTGTTGGTGTGCACATATTCTAGTTTCTTTACATCTTGCCAACACTTACTATTTTCTATTTTGCTTTTAATTTTTTTTCAATAGTAACCATCTAGAAGAGTGTGAGATGGTATCTCATTGTGGTTTTGATTTGCATTTTCCTAATGACTAGTGATGGTGAGCAGCTTTTCAAATGTTTCTTGGCCATTTGTTAGTCCTTTTTGGAGAAATGTCTATTTAAGTCTTTTGACTATTTTTTAAAGAAAGAGGGACAGTGAGAGAGAGAAAGAGAATCAATTTTATCTAGTTTTTCATGTGACTTTCATTGCTCCAATACTTGGTTGTGTATGTGGTGCTGGGGTTCAAACCCACATCCTCACGCATGCCAGGCAAGCACCATAACTGCTGAGCCACTGCTCCAGCTCCCCTTTTACTATTTTTAATCAGATTTTTGATGTTGTTATTGTTCTTGTTTAGTAGGATTGTTTTATACACTTTGGATATTAATCCTTTATTGAATATATCAGTTGAAGATATTTTTTCCACTCTGTAAGTTTCCTGTTTATTTTGATGATAGTGCTCTTTGATGCATAGAAACATTTAACTTTTATGTAGTTCAATTTATCTACTTTTATTTTTGTTGTCTATGTTCTTGATTTCATGTTCAAGAAATCATTGCTAAAGGACTGGAGAGGTGGCTCAGTGGTAGAATGCTTGCCTTCCATGCATGAGGACCCAGGTTCATAGTCCCAGCACCACATACACAACTAAGTGTTCAAAAACCAGATGAAAACTGACTCTCTCTTTCTCTCTCTCTCTCTTTCTTTAAAAGGAAAAAAAAAAGAAATCCTGGGCTATGAGGTTTTCCCCCTGAGTTTTCTTCTAAGAATTTTATAGTCTTCTGTCTTTTTTTAATATCTTTTCCAAATTCTTAGGAGATTTCTCTGCTTCTTGTGGGATCTGGACTATTCATCCCTTTATGAATAAAGTTGTTGGATTTTTTTTTAAACTCAATCATGTCACTTTTGGAGCAGTTCTTTTTAGAATGCAGGATATTTTTCCAATTATAGGTTCTTCTAAAATTGACAGTTCCTTTCCATTTTTGTATGCATATGAATCACATGAGGATTTTGCAAAAATACACATTCTGATTAGGAAGGTCTGGATTGGATCTGAGTTCCTGCATTCTTGTAAGATCCTTCATGCTACTCGTTCTGGGCCACGCTGAGTAATAGGGGAGGAGAACTGTGATCATCAGAAATGGTCCTTTGTTTCTAGAAAGACCAGAAGGATCCTCCAATCCAGATGCTAAAATACAAGTTCTTTCCTTAGTTCTTATGATCACATGATAAGCAGTTCCACAGAGTTTCATATAGTATTGAATGCCATATTTTACGTTATTAAGGCCCATTAAAATTTAGTGCCTGTGAATTATATTAGCAGAACATTAAAGTTTACCACAGGGTTACATTATGATTTTGTGGAGGAGGGGTCCTGGGCACTTTGCCTTTGAAGATCTCTCTTACACACATACACACACACACACACGCATGCATGCATGCACACATACATACACACAATTATATTTTATGACTGCATTGGTATAAAAACAAATGTAATATAGGTAGATTAATAACTGAATTCATTAGTTTTAGCTATTCCCTTCTTTTTTAAAAATAAATTAAGACATTTTTGTGGGCCCCTAGAAGTATCCTGGCTCCTATGAACTGTACTTACTGTGTTTAATGTATAAGTTGTCCTTGGTTTATGGAAGACTGATTCAGAATTCCACAAGTAAGACTGGCAGTCATACAATAGTTGGCAGGTTGTTGAGCTCCCACAATTAATGGGCAGAGGCAGATTGTTTGAATTCCTACCATTTCCGGGGTAGGATGCTGTCTGGAACATGGCATCAGTAGCATTGTTATGAGTTGGCCATAATTTTTAATTGCTGCTCTTCTTGCTTTTTAATTATAAAATGCTGTTAATGTACTTTTTTTAGAGAGAGAGAAAGAGAATCAATTTTATTTAGGTTTTCATGTGGTTTTCGTTGCTCCGACACTTTGTTGTATATGTAGTGCTAGAGTCAAACCTGCATCCTTGTGCATGCCAGGAAAGCACTGTAACTGTCAAGCCACCACTCCAGCCCCTGTTGGTGTACTTTATCTTGTAGTTTATATGGAGTTAACTTGAAAAAGTTTAATGATACCATTCCATATATATTTACTATAATTTTCCAAACAATAGATTTTTTTTAAAGAAAGAGGGGACAATGAGAGAGAGAGAAAAAGAGAAGCAATTTTTATTTAGTTTTTCATGTGGCTTTCATTCCTTGGACACTTCATTGTGTACATGGGTGTTGGGGTTTGAACTCACATACTCACATGCTAGGCAAGCGCTGTAACCGCTGAGCCACCGCTCCAGCCCCAAACAATAGATTTTAAACATGTGCTACTAAAGTTCAAATGTCAATCATATAGTCTGTTATTGATAAAGCAGGATTTTATATATAAATTATATGCTTTATATATAAAATTTCCCATGGGGTTAATTTTTAGTTGTCAGAACATAATCAAATTTATAGTCTTTTCTTATAAAATAAATAAAAATGAGTCACATTTCTTTTTTTGTACTTGGTTTTACATCTGCAGAATTAACTTGAATGTTGAAGATGTCAGATGATGATGGTAGGACAGTAGGTAGAACCAGAGGCGAGAGAGGTGGTGGTAAATACCTTGAATAGATTGACTGAGAGTGATGAAAAAGAAATTACCATGACTTCAGAAATGAAGATCTAGGACAGAACAAAATTCTGGAAGCATAGGGGAAATAGAGAGGAACAATGGCTTCTCATCCTACCTCAGAAAAAAAGTTACTGCAGAAGGGACTGTCTCCTGGGTTCATAACTGACTTAACGATAAGTTATAATGGAACTGCAAATGGCTTTTATGCTAAAAAACAGTGTTGTTCCCTCCTATGATTAGCACATACTATAGCCTCGCTCTGGCTGGTCTATCTGAATGCCATAGTAGTGACTATGCTTTTCCAGCTTTCATCTAATATTTGATTTTATACCCAATAGTACCTGAAGCAAGGAAGACTTACAGGCCATTTTTCTGCTTTGTTAATCCTGGGATTAACCTGATTGGTTATCTAGTTGGCTGTATTTGAATCTAATTGGATCCAGAGCTTTCAAGGTTCACCTTGGTGACAGTCACCTGGATTATTTGTTAGTGATGCATTTTTATCATTATCTTGGTCTCCAGGGCAAGTTCTGGTATGTGAGAAAGGGTAGTTAAAAAAAGCATATTCCCCTAGAAAGGAGTGTTAAAACCAGAAGTTTTTAGGTAGTGATGACACAAATTTATTTTTTAGCTTTATGGGAGCTCATGAGTCACTAGAATCTGATATATTTCTTATTTAGAAGAGACCTATTAACAACTACAGATTTTTTTCAGAAGGTTCTGAACAGCTTACAGAAAAAGCAAGAAATTTCTTGAAGTTTAAATCTGGTGGCTAATGTTGCATTATTCTAATGATATTAATATAAATGGAACACTTAGAATACTTTGACAGAATATTAAATCACATTCCTTTTTCTGTCAGTTAGAAGAGAGTTTTCCTGGCTTGAGCAGGGTTAGCTATATAACAGGAAGAGGACACAGCCACTTGGTAGAGATGCTGTAAAAGAGAATTCAAGTAACATGTGGCTATATATTATTACTTTAATCTTGGGATTTTGTGATTCTTTATTTGGAGTCTGAACAGCTGTTGTTTTTAACTACTTGAATTTTTATTAATAGTGGTTACAGGAAAAATAACCATCATTTCTCACATGCCAAGTGAAAAAGACTAAACACATACAAAACAGAGTGTTAGCTGTTATCATTAAGACACAGATTTCAACAGAAAAAAATGAAAATTAAGCAACAATCATTTCCATCTAATAGGTCATAACAGACTAGCTGCCATGAGGCAATGCCTGCAATCCCAGCTACTTGGGAAACTGAGGCAGGAGGATCACAAGTTTGAAGCCAACCTGGGCAACTTAGCAAGACCCTGTCTAAAAAAAAAAGGGCTGGGGATGTCACTTAGTGTTGGAGCACCTTGGGTTCAATCCCCAGTACTGCAATAAATAAATAAATAACAGTAATAGGTCATTCCATGGACTTGCCAATTGACAACAATACTATAAAGGATGATGGTTCAGAATTTAGAGTTAAATTTAGCTATTCACAAACTTTCTGTGAGGCCATGAGTAGATCTACAGGCCTCAGAATTATCATTCCCAAAAAATAATGAAAAAATAAAACCCTACTTCACAGATCTATTTTTCAGACCTCTGAATGTACACACAATCACCTGGGGAGTTTATTAAACATCACAGGCCTGGTCCCTGCCCACAGAAATTCTGACTCAGTGGTTGGTTCTGGGCTGGGGCCATGGGCATGTGCACATTTACAAGCTCCTTAGGTGAATCTAGCTGCTGACCTAGGAGACTAGCATTTGCATTAGGTAATAAATAGTCTATTGAAATTCTTAGAAGCCAGGTGCAGTGGCACATGCCTGTAATCCCAGAGACTCAGAATGCCAAAGCAGAAGGTTGGCAAGTTCCAAGCCAGCCTGGCAACTTGGTGAGACTGTCTCAAAAAAAAAAAAAAAAAAAAAAAGGACTAGGGATGTAGCTTAGTGGTAAAATGCCCCTGGGTTAAATCCCCAGTACAAACAAACAAATAAACAACAACAACAAACGAAAAAAGAAAAGAAAAAAATCAAACACACACACATACACACACACACACACACACACACACACGCCTACTAGAAACTGTTGATCATAAGCGCAATGCTTCCTATATGGTTTAGTCATTAACAACTTTACAGAAGCAGAAATTAAATGTTCATACGAATAAATTTGTGTCCTGCTGTGATCAACACTTAAAAACAATGTGGGGGGCAGAGGCTGGAGCAGTGGCTCATCTATTACAGTGCGGTTGGCTGGCATG
>PVKS010001403.1:6763-129195 GCA_004027875.1 Aplodontia rufa | reverse complement strand
CTGGATTAGAAATAGTATCAATATAATGGGTTGTATGTGACTATATATTTTATTCCGAGTATGGGTGGAACACTTAAGTGATTCTATTATGTGTGCTATAATCAAATGCTTTGTCTATTTTAAAGAAATTTTATCTAGTCTCTCCCATTCTTTGTTAACATCACCTAACTCAGAAATCAATGCTATGATCATATAGCAAGATCATTTTAAGAAAAAGGGAGGGGTCCTAAAATGACCACCTGTGTCACATTCTAGGTCAAAGAAGTCACAAGATATATAAATCCAAGATTTGGGAGACTGATTTTATATCCAAGGCCAGACTGCCCTTCTATAATTGAAAAAAATTATTCTTCAGTGGTGAAGGCGTGTCTTAACATCAGACAGAAGAGTGATAACAGTAATCATCAATCAGCTGTTACGTTCTTTTACTTAAATTGAATATGAATTTCTTTTCAGATAAAAAATCTTCAGTGTGGTTGGGGATTTAGCTCAGTGGCAGAGCGCTTGACTAGCATGCGCAAGGCCCGGAGTTTGGTCCTTGGCCCTGAAAAAAAAAAATCTTCAGCAATGACCTTCATGTGAGATCTAATGGTAGAGATCCTGATGAGCTACTAGAAGTACCCTGGGTGCAATTATAACTATCAGCACATTTCTATCAAGCAATGAAAACGTAAAGGGCACTGTGCTGCGTACCCATATTGAGCAAATACGTTACATTAATTCTTCAACAAAATATGGTGTCTTATAATTAATGATTCACGTAAGTCAATGGATCCCAGTGACAATAGCAGAGGGTTTTCAGATGTGCTCATTGAAAGCATGGCAGGGTCTTGTTACACTTCTATTACTGAATGAATCTTCTCTTGATAGAAAAACAGGTGCTAGTTGATGGCTGCAGCCAAGGATGGATGACCAACAGCAACAGGCACTTGGTTCTCATTTGAACGCTCTGGTTCAGTACAAAACCCCAGAAGCTCTTTGATCCTTTGTTTACTCATTCAACAAATTTGTATCGAACACTTACTTAGGCTGCACAGAGAGGTGAGCTGGAGGTACAATGGTGAATTTGGCAGACATTGATCCTACCCAAGAGGCTACCGACAAGTAAATAAGTAAAATTATTTTACCGGGGCTGGAGCGATGGCTCGTTGTTTGCCGCGCTTGCTGGGCACGCGGAAGTACACGGGTTCGAACTCCAGCACCCACGTACACAGCCAAGTGTCCCAGCAACGAAGGCCATGTGAAAAACTCAATAAAAATTGATTCTCTCTGTCTCTCTCTCTCTGTCATTCTCTCATAAAAAAAAAAATACAGACAGTTACACTGCATCATGGTGGAGGTGTACAGGATACCCTCAGAACACTAAGGAAGAGACAAAGGACCGACACAAACAAAAACGGAAGGAAAGGTAAATTAAGATTCAGAGCCCTAAGGGAGAGTTATTTTGGGTGGAGGGGGATGGTTGAAGTGGAAAAAAGCAGAAAGGGAAGGAGCATTCTCAAAAGAGGGAATGTTAAGTGTGAAAAAGGCTGGCAATGAAATTGCAGGGTGGGTCTGATAAACTGGCTGGAGAGCACCCTGGTACCCGGGGGGCGGTGGAGCACGTGTGTGCGTGTGTGTGTGTGTGTGTGTGTATGTGCGCGCATGTGTGTGATGTCAAGATGAGCTGAGGCTGGAGAGGAAAGCAAAGCCATGAACATGGAGGGGCTAGTGTGTCGGGTAGGTAATTTAACCTTTATGCTGAGATGATACCATCATTCACACTAGAAAGATCCCTCCAGCTGTCTGTTACACAGAATGAGGGATGAAAGTAATTCTTTTTAATTCCTGCCTCAAAGACAACTACGAAATAGTTTTGTAAACTTTTATCATCAAAATAGTAACCTACAGTACTTTCTAAAATTTATTAAAACCATGTTAAGGTCCCAGGAAGTTCCAGTTAGGTCACCAGCAACAATAAGTACAGGTCATGAAATGTGAGCAGAATCTGAGCAATTTCTGGGCCAAATTGAAGGGGGTTAGGCAATTTTGTTTCCACTACACGCATTGGTGTTTCATTCCTTTCTGTCTCTCTAAGGCCTAAGTACTCCCAAGTAACTATAACATGTTAGGCACACAGCAGTTTTATATACATCTGTAATAAAAATATTCCAATTAGAATCTTGTAATCCATGGGAAAAAATTATGTGTATCTCTTTATAGAGCCCACAAAGTTTGGACACAACAGGGACATGTAAAGGCTCTTTTTTTAAAATAAATATATGGTTTTAAATCTCTGTATTTCTGTGCATAATAATCTGTAAGCACCAAAACATTCAAAAATTTGATTCAGGATTCATACTTTTCCAAACTTATTTGTTGAAACAGAGAAAAAAGTAAAGTAGTAATAAATTCTAATCAGATCAACCCAGGGAATTTCACCCTCAAATTAGACAGCAGAGAGTTGCCAGAGAGCCTTTAATTATGCTCATCTCATGTTTCCCTATCCTTCTAAAAATAGATCATTTAAAATATTTGGAATTGGGGCTGGAGGGGTAGCTTAGCAGTTATGAACCTTGACTGGCACATGCAAGGACATGGGTTCAAACCCCAGCTCCATGTACACAATAAAGTGAAAAACATGAAAAGCTAAATGAAATTGATTCTCTCTCTCTCTCTCTCTCTCTCCCCCCTATCCCTCTCCCTTTGATTAAAAAATAAATAAAATAATGAAATATTTGAAATTATCAGTGTACTTGAAAGGTAAATGACAGATCCCTGGCTTCTCATGATACTGTGGCATCTCCTGGCCTAAGCTACATTCCTACACTTTTCTACTAGAGCAGGTCACATGGTGATGGTCACATGGGAAACATAACAAAATAGGCTGGTAGAGGGCTGCTTTCCTGAAGCACATAAATATTCTACATTTTCCTATTGCCTGTAATGGAGAGATGCCTGCTAATAGCTTATTTCTTATCTTAAAACCTCAGAAAGAAAAAAATAAAAAGAGTACAAAATGCTCTCTTTTAGACAATTGATGCTATTTCATTTCATTTTTTCCCTTGTACCTTTCTCTAACATTCAAATTAGGAAAGCCTGATTTGTAGCATTTTCCCATTTTTGAGGCATAGATACTCTCATCATTAAGTATAACTACCAAAGTGCTGAGGCTGAAGGTGGGATGTGTGTACCTGACTGTCCCAGAATTTGGTAACAGCTGGTTCTAGTACACCCCTACAGATGACCACAGTTGTGCCCACACCAGACAACTCTAGTCAGCCAAGTCACATCCACTGAGGATCCAGGCATGGTGGAGCAAAGAGGAGTTGCCCTTGCTTTGCCCTACCCCAATTCCTGTCTCACAAATTGTGACACAAGAAAACAGACATTATTTTATGCCACTAAGTTTTAAAATCTTAGTTTAAAAAGTTTTTAATATACTTCACATAAAATGCAATTCACCCATTTAAAGTATACAATTCTATAGCTTTCCATATGTTCACATTTCTATATTCATCATCACAGTCAATTTTAGAACACTTTCATTATCCTCTCTGTCCCATCTCCTTTAACTGTCACCCCAGATTCCCTCATCCTCTTCTGCTATTTAGGCAACTAATAATCTATTTTCTTTTTGTAGATTTGCCTATTCTGAGTATTTTGTATAACTGGAATCATACGATTGTGGTCCTTTGTGGTTTGCTTCATTCACCTAGCTCTTTTTTTTTAAACCAGGGATTGAACCCATGGGCGTCTAACTACAGAGCCGAATCCCCAGTCTGTTTTATTTTTTATTTTGAGACAGGGTCTCACTAAGTTGCTTAGAGTCTTGTTAAATTGCTGAGGCTGGCTTTGAATTTGCAATCCTTGTGCCTCATTGAGCCACTGGGATTATAGGCATGTGCCACCATGTAGGGCTAGCACATTTTAAAATTTTCATTCATGTTGTAGCATGTATCAGTATTTAATTCCCTTATACTGTCAAATAATATTTTATTGTATGAATATATCACCTCTTACTTATCCATTAACTAGTTGATGGGCATATATGGGTTTTTTTTTATCTTTTGGCTATCACAAATAATCTTATTATAGACATTCCTATACAACTTTTTTTGTAGATAGGTCTTAATTTCTCTTGATACTCTCTCGGGACCTGGGAATGGAATTGTTAAATCATATAATTCAGATGAATCATTCAAGAAACTACTAGACTCTGTTCTAAAGTGGCTGCAATATTTTACATTCCCACAGATAATATACGAGAATTATAATTTTTCCACATCCTTGCCAATATTCGTTATAATCTTTATGATATCCATGCTGGTACTTCATTGTGGTTTTGATCTGCATTTCCCTGATTGTTAACGATATTCAGTACTTTTAATGTGCTTAGTGGTTATGTGCATCTTCTTTGGAAAACTATTTAGTCTTTGCTTGTATTTTAATTGGGTTACTTATCTTTTATTTTTTGAGGTGCAACAACTCTTTTTAAATCTTTAGTACGTAAGCTTTGCAAAAATTTCACCCATTCTTCTTTTCATTCTTTTTTTGTTAAAGAAAGAGGGGACAGTGAGAGAAAGAGAGAAGTAATTTTTATTTTAGTTTTTCATGTGACTTTCATTCCTCACTTTGTTGTGTACGTGGTGCTGGGGTTTGAACTCGCGTACTTGTGCATGCCAGGCAAGTGCTGTAACCACTGAGCCACCGCTCTAGCCCCTTCTTTTTCATTCTTAATAGCACAAACTTTGATTCATTAAAGTTTTAAATTTTAATTAAGTCTGATTTTTTTTCATTTTGTTGTTCTCACTTTTGTTGTTATAGCTAAAAAAACCAGTCTAATCCAAGGCCATGGAGATGTATGCCTATGTTTTCTCCTAAGAGTTTTATAGTTTTTCTTTTAAACTTATAGTTCTGACCTATTTTAATTTGGGGTGATAGATTGTGGGGTCCAAATTCATTCTTTTGTGTGTAGATTACCTCATGGTCTCAGCAACAAAGATAAAAAGGCTATTATTACCCCAGTTGTTTTGTACCATTGTAGAAAACCAATTTACATAAATGTGGGGGTTCCTCCCATGGAATCCCAATTTTATTCCATTGGTATATGTCTGTTCTTTTTTTTTTAAAGGGTCCTGGGGTTTGAACCCGTGTACTTGTGCATGCCAAGCAAGCACTGTAATTGCCGAGCCACCACTCTAGCCCCATAAGTCTGTTCTTATGCTACTACTGCATTTCTCCCGCTGCGGTACTGAGGCTCAAACCCATGGTGTCATGCATACTAGGCAGGTGCTCTACCACTGAGTTACATCCCCAGCCCTTTTTATTTTGAGACAAGGCCTTGCTCATTAAATTGTCCAGACTGGACTCAAACTTGTGATCCTTCTGCCTCAGTATCCTGAATAACAGAGATTATAGGGCCACATTATCCTGATTGTAGTTTTTGTTATTGTTTGCACTAGGGATTGAACCCAGGAGTGTTTTACCACTGGACTACATCCTCAGCCCTTTTTTGAAATCAGAAAGCGTGAGTCCTCCAACTTCATTCTTTCTAAAAATTGTTTAGCTCTTCTGGTTCTAGTGCATTTCCATATTGTGTTAATCAGAAATACTTGAGATAATCAACTCTTAAAAGTTTATTTTAGCTCATTTTGGGAGCTTCCAGCCCATCATCAGTTGGTCCTGTTCTTTGAGCCTGTGGCAAAGTAGCACATCATGGTGGCAGTACAAGGTGAAGCAAAACTGCACACCTCATCACAACCCAGGGAACAAAAGAGGGAGTGAGGATCCCACAGCTCCCTCAAGGGCATGTCTCCAACAACCTACAGACTTCCTTCTACAGTCCATCCCTTAGAAGTTCCACCACCCAAAAGCACCACCATGGGGATGAGGCTTTTAACACATGAAGCTGGGAGTAGATGGGTATGTAAGATTCAAAATATAACACAAATATTAGGATCAGCTTTTCAATTTCTAAAAAATCAGCTGGGATTCTGATAGGGATTATATTGAAACTGTAGATCAATTTTGGGAGTACTATCACTTTAATACTAATTGCTCCAAGCTATTTAACATAGGTCTTCATTAATTTCTTTCAAGTTGTTTTCAGAGTATAAGTTTTGTTAAATTTATTTTTCAATATTTTATTCTTGATGCTATTATAAATGGAATAGTTTTCTTGATTTCATTTCCGGTTTGCTTATTGGTATTGTGCAGAAATGCAATAAAACTTTCTAGGTTGGGGCTGGAGTGATGGCTCAGCAGCTTACCTGGAATGTGTGAGGATGCTGGTTCAAAACCCAGCATCATGTACACAATGAAGTGTCAAAGCAACGAAAGTCACATGAAAAGTTAAATAAAAATGATTCTCTCTCACTGTCCCTCTCTTTAAAAAAAAAAAACACAAAACTTTCTAGGTTGCTTTTGTATCCTGCAACCTTGCTGATATGCTAGTTAACTTTTAGGGAAACAAGTAACTGGAGTACCAATCATTCACTTATTCCTACAATGTCCACATTAATCTCTTTCTTATTCTGTTGCTGCTGCTTTAGTTCAAGGCCTCACCCCTAATGGCTTGGGTCATCCTCTGTTGGTTCTGTTGGTCTTTTTTTTTTTTTTCCATTGGTGCAAGGGATTGAACCCAGGACCTCACATATACTAAGTCACTGAGCTACACCCCCTGCCCCACACCAGTCTTTATTTATTACTTTTTTTTTCATGTGGTACTGGGGATTTAACTCAGGGGCACTCTACAACTGAACTACAACCCCAGCCCCCACCCCAAAGCCTTTAGTAGACCTTCCTGGGGCCATTGAGTCCCCTGCAATTTCTCTTCCACACTACTTCCATTATCAGTTGTCTGAAATACAGACTTGCGTGCAATTTACCTGCCTTGATTCATTTATATTAACTAATTTAAGGACTTGGAATACTAATTTTAAAGCTCACAGAAATGTATATTATCTGGCCCCTCACAGACTTCTTCTGTCACCTTTCAGTGTACCTTTTGCTTCCTACCACAAGCCCTCAAATACTATTTACTTTGCAGGGGATATCTTTCCTCAATTCCTATTCTTTCTTCAACTAATGGATCTGTTCCCTCTGGTCTTTTCCCCCACAGCCTGTTTGCAAAACTTTGTGAGTTCACTAAGCTTAATATACTAGCTGAAGTTGGAAATTGTTTGAAGGCAGAAATCAAGCCTTGTTGGTAACACCTAGAGCTACCAATAAAGATACAAATAAAAAGAATAAGAAAATGAAGCCTAAAATTGTTTCCAAATAAGAGAGGGTAAGATAATGAGACTTGGAGTTAATGAAACTTCAGATTCCAGTCTCCTGACTCACTTTTGGGGGATGATCCAGAAAATGGAAACATGTAATTGATTCTTCTTCCTGAAGCCTCCTATGATTAACCGAGGCAGCCTTTGAAGAAAACCTGACTCCCTCTCATAAAATGTGTATCTTTGGCAATAGATTTACCAGGAAAATTAGCCTTGTGTTCATTTTAAGGATATTACTGGGGGTGGGGAGATATAAATCTCTAAATCTGGGAATTATGGTTAGGAAGATAGCTGGTATCATCTCTTAATTTTACCTTCAGACTAGCAGTCTTATTTTCATTTTGTGATTCTTTCTATGGAATGTAATATTTATAAATATGAAAAAAAGGGCTTTCTGTATACTTTGCTAACAGATATTGTGCTTTATGGTTACATTTGAACAATACTTTCCACATATACAAAGAATGTGCAAGAAGACATATCTAATAAATGCTAGTGAAAGAACTATTTGCAATTTTAAACACTTCTGCAGTTAAGGAAAAATATGAGAGAACACCTTTGATTTCTTGCTAACTTTAGTAAAATTAACTTTAAATGGAATTTTAAAAATTTTCCTGCTTTACCTTAAATGGAAAGTTACAGCACCATAGCTAAAAGAATTTCTATAACAGGAATGAACATGTAAGATGTACTTGAGATTGCTATCAAAACACCTGATAATTAGTAGGAACTTATTAAACATTCACATAAGATTTAATACTTCACAAAAACTAAACAAATATCAGACACATATCTTGAGGAACAGACTTTAAAATAGTCATTGTACAATCATAAATGTGTATAAAATAACAATGTTATACGTTTGATCCTAAATCAGATACCCCATCCCCCATACCCCTATAACAGATATAAATGTCTATATACGTGTGTGTGTGTGTATGTGTTTTCCAGAATTAAATGATTGAGTATTATTTGATTTCTGGGGGGAGGGATAAAGAGTATGCTACACTGTTGTCTCCCTAGATTTCCCCCCCCTCTGCCCCCACTTCTTCCCTCCCCAACCTACATGTCTATGGTTCCCCTAGATTATGAGTTGCTACACCTTTGGTATACATGAGCTTTCCATGGTGTACAGGAGTTTGACTACCTTTTCACCCAAACCTGGATTTCGCTCTAGCCTGTACAAATGAGGGAAAACATTTGACCCTTCAGTCTTTGGGTGTGGCTAACTTCACTTAGCATTTCTTCCACAGCCATCCATTTACCTTCAAATGCTGCAATATCATTGTTTCTAAAAGCTGAGTAGAATTCCATTGTGTGTGTGTGTGTGTGTGTATGCATGTGTGTGTGTATATATATATATATATTTTTTTTTACACTAGCACTTTTGGATCTCATTTAGCTTTGTAAATGGAGCTGCTATGAACATGGATTTTTGCTGTGTCGATGTAATTTGCTGATTCTAACTCCTCTGGGAAAATCCCAGAAGAGGGATCTGCTGGGTCATATGGTGGAGCCAACCGTAATTTTTTTGAGTATCCACTGCTTTCCAGAGTGGCTGTACCAGTCTTCAGTTCCACTAACGGGGTGCTAGTGTTCCTATTTTCCCATGACCTCTCCAGCATTTGTTACTGTTTGTGTTCTTCATCTTTGCCAGTCTGACTGGAGTGAGGTGAAATCTTAATGTAGTTTTCATTTGCATTTCTCTGATTACTAGTGATTTAGAACACTTTCTCATGTATTCATTGGCTTGCTCAATTTCTTCTGTTGTGAAGTTTCTGTTTAGTTCTGTCCCATTTATTGATTGGATTGTGTTTTTGATATCAAGTTTTTTGAGTTCTTTGTAAATTTTGGATATTAGTCCCCTGTTGTAGGCATCACGGATCATGATTATCTCCCATTCTGTAGGTTAACAAAAATATCACAAAGGTGAAATTTTGTCAGGACTATCCTACTTCCAATACTCTTTATTCACCTTCTTTCTCTGGTTTGCAGTGACAACACAAACATATACTGAAGCCAAATAATTAGAAAAATGTGTATTAATGAAACACCAACAACTTGGGAGAAAAATAAAGAAGGGGAAAATCACTTCATCATTGTAAATCTCTGACTTAGGCAAGTTGTCTTGGGTAAACAGGTATAAAATATTGGAAAAGCTCATGAGCGGAAATCAAGATTTGAATGAAGGAGTCTAAAATATGCTATGGTGGGTGGGCTGAAGTGGTGGTTCAGCGGTTTCGGGGCTTGCTTGGTAAGCACGAGGACCCGGGTTCAAACCCCAGCACCATATACACAACTAAGTGCTGGAGCAATGAAGGCCATGTGAAAAACTAAATAAAGTTGTTTCTCTCTTCACTGTCCTTCTCTTTAGAAAAAAAAATATGCTATGGGGACACAATTATAGCTTTGTTGGTAATTCACACAAATGTTTAAGTGTTCCTGAAGTGCAGAACGGATCACAAACTGAATCAAGTGACTTAGCAACCCTCAGAAGGCAATGCATTTATCGAATACTTATCCAAATAAAGTGTTGTAAAGTTTCTATAAATACAGAAATTCAAAGCTTGTAATCAACTAGTATCACACTTATTGAGATCTTTAATACTTTAAGTATAAAAAAAGAAAAAAGAATAGGGGCAAGGCAGGCCATCGTGAAAGCATGTAAGCCTATTAAGGATTAAGGACTTAGATAAGCTTCTGACTAGGTCTTTAGGAATATATGTTTTCAGAAATGTTTACTAAATATGACCAGGGGACAGAAGGAGGGAGAGGGGGGAGTGCTGGGGGTGGTGATATTGGTTAAATCATGTTGTTATATTGTGTGCAGGTATGAACATGTAACAAATCCCATCATTATGTACAACTTTAATAAATCAATTAAGAAAATAAAATAAAAATGTCAAGACAAATTTGGTATAGCTTTATCAAGATAATTATTGTGGTTATCAAAGCAGAAGTTGTTCAGTATACTGGGGACCTGTCATCATGAACCAGAGGTAATTATTATTTTGGGATATTGAGCTGAAGTTAGACATTTCTCATAATACAGGTAAATAAAACCTACTTCACCTGATAATCTGAGTCTCAGTTTTAAATGCTTAAAACTCAGGTTCCCTAATCCTAGCTAGACCAGTGGTCTCTTTTTAGCGAAATATTTGTGACTGCATATATGAAAGAACACTTCCTTCTGAATCCTTAAAAAAAACACCACCACTTTGGGCTGGGGGTGTAACTCAATTGGTTTCTAGATGTGTGTTTAGCCATGTGTGAGGCCCTAGGTTCAATAGCCAGTACCAAAAAGAATGGGAAGGACTCAAAAAACCAGGGACATGTGACTTTTGTCGGGAGTTAAAAGTTCAACAATTTCATTTGAGACAGTTCAGGGAATTAATTTCTTCTAAGCTAACCACACCCTGATAAAAAGTAGTGCTTCTGGCATAGGGCTTCATTTTGTCAGGAAAGCAATCTGCAGTGATTGCATAACCACTCTACACTGACAATTTCACTATGTAATGATAATTTCAGCTAAAATGGTATCAAGGAGGAAGAGGAGATGGATAGGAACATTTAAAAAGTATTTTACATAATTTATATGTAATTTTTCTCTATAAAAGATGGTATCAGGTCTAGAACAGTGGCTCAGCAATTATGGTGCTTGCCTGGCTTGTGCTAGGATGCGGGTTTGAACCCTAGCACCACGTGGGCAATGAAGTATCAGACAGCAATGGAAACCAGATGATAACTAAATATGATTCTCTGTCCCTCTTAAAAAATGATGGTATCACAAATTCAAAAAAGCACTATGCTTTTGCGTATCATTTATAATTAAAATGTGCATTTCCCCTGAAAAGTCAAAATCAGCAATTTAGAAAGAATGTTGCTGCAACAATTTAGGAAAAGAAAAAGTGGAAAACTGATTTAGAAATTTTCAACCTGCGGGGGCTGGAGCAGTGGCTTGGCAGTTATGGTGCTTGCCCTGAAAGCGCAAGCACACGGGTTCAAACCCCGGCACCCACATAAACAACTGTGTCACAGCAACAAAAACCATGTGAAAAACTCAATAAAAATTGATTCTGTCTCTCGCTCTCACTGTCCTTCTCTCTTTAAAAAAAAAAAAAAAAAAAAAAAAAGAAAAAGAAATTTCCAACCTGCCATAAACTCAGTATAATTAAAGATACATGCACTGGAGACTAGGTAGTCTAGCAGACTTACTACCTAAATTACTTATAGGGACAAGGAACTTACAAGTTTATGTAGGAAAATTAAAGAAGCAAATATCATAAAGGAGAAATAAAAAGCAATTTTATTTTAAGCAGAAAAATGAATTTTTATTAGTTTCTTTTTAAGAGAAGGAGGGACAGTGATAAAGAGAATCAATTTAGTTTTTCATGTGGCTTTCATTGCTCTAACACTTTGCTGTGTACGTGGTGTTGGGGTTCCAACCCGCACCCTCAAGTATACCAGGGTAAGCGCTGTAACCGCTGAGCCACAGCTCCAGCCCCTATATTAGTTTCTTTAAAGGAACATTCACCTCTGGTTTCAAAGAAGTGGTGGTGCATGTCTGTAATCCCAGTGTCTTGGGCTGAAGCAGGAGGATAATAAGTTCAAGGCCAGCCTCAGCAATTTGGCAAGGCCCTAGGCAACTTAGCTAGACCTATCTCAAAAAAAAAAAAAAAATACAGCTGAGGATGTAGCTCAATAGTAAAGTGCTCCTGGGTTTAATCTCTAGTACAAAAAAAATATTAATAGCTAGTCTTTATTTCAGTGTAATACCAAAGAACACTACGGGTGTTTAATAATTTTTGAAATTCTTAGCACAAAGGAAAGATGACCTGAAAATGATGTAATCAGAATTCTTCTGGGTCATTTGTGAGCAAACCTTCCCAGCAGCTATCCGTTCTACAAGTCATAATGTGCAAGGTACAAGTAAAGAACTTAAGACAGAATGTCCTTGAAAGTTATACCTTAATCCACTGCATGCCACTATTCTCAGAAGACATCACAATGTGGACAAGGACCAATATGTAAGGATGAATACCATATATCGTAATTAAATTATTTTTATTTGTTTTTTGTTGTTGCGGTAGGATCAAATCTGGGACCTTGCACATGCTTGGCAAGTACTCTACCACTGGGCTATATATGAGCTCATTGATTTATTTAATTTAGAAACAGAGATGACTACCATTTATAAAATACCTATTAAATTTAATTATCACATGAATTTTGATAAGGTCTATTGACACCAGGGCACAGAACTCCGTTTCTGCAGCTAGTTTTGTAATAAAAAGCAAAATGCACTACAAAAAGAAAAATTGATTTTAAAATGTCCAATACAGTTTACATTTGAATATGCAGTTGCTTAGATTTGTGTCTTCCTAAAAGTATAGGCAAGAAATAAGGCTTTCAAACACTTTTCCAAAAGTATGGTTTTGGAACTATGGCACATCTAGCATTTCATAAACAATGGTGTGAAACAGAGAATCTTAGACATATGAACATTACTTTGGATGTAAAACCACTTCAATTTTCCAATAAAAGTTTTGAGAAATTTAAAGTATGACTTTAGAGAATTGTATAACCAGAATGATAGGAGAAAAAGAGTTGTATTAGTTTAATTTGAAAAAAGTATTCCACAGATTATATTTGAATTTTGAGGCTCCATTGTGGTGGTAGTGGTGTTTTAAAATTTTTATTAAGGAGTTGCTTTACTGTACAATCATAAATGCATATAAAGTAACAATATGATATGCATTTGTTCTTAAAGCAGAATTATCACCCCCATCGCCCACACCCCAGTCTCTTGATTCTTCTACATTTTGCCCCTACAAGCGATATAAATGCTGATTGTGCATTTTCCAGAATTAAATGATTGCCTAAGTATTATTTGGATTCTCAGGGGGTAAAGAGTATGCTACATCGTTGATTGTCTCCCTAGGGGGCTCCATTCTTTATATACAACTTAATTATATACAAAAGGTAACATTTGGTTCAACATTCAATAATAAAATTAATTGGTTAGGTTGATGTTACAACTTAATTGCTGAATGTTGAACTAAATGTTATCTTTAGAATTTGGCTTATGATGGTTGCACACATATATTTCTAAACTCTCCATGTTACAAGTTACTGAGATCACTACTAGTAAACATTACTGGAATATGCTTGAGGAAGCTTTTCCCAGTACACAGTCAGCTGTTGTTTTTTTCTTAAAAGATAGAACAAAAGATTAAGAGATAAAAGTAGCAGACTGGAAACTCAAATCACATGTGATACAACAAATGGGGGAGCCAGCTGCTACAAGTAGCTCATGGAAGCTTTGTATATTTTAAAAATATCTTTTAATTAAAGTATTTGATTTCAAAGATATAATATAGTTTCCCAAATATCACATTAGTCAACAGCTGCATTAACATTTAAATAAAAGCACTAGGATTTATGACATTAATGACACAAAACTTGTAACTTCCATTATCAACTTATATTTCCAAGAAATTATTAGATCCCACTACCTAAAAAGATACAGGAAAAGAAAGTTATATTATTTTCATTTAGTTCAAATTACAAGTGTATTATTTGTCCAAGCATATCTAAATAAAATATATGGGGTAAGACTATTCCAAACTATTAGCTACTACTCTCTTGAAGAATACATGACAATTAACTATAATCACTATAGCTTTCACTTTAATTGCAAACTATGTCTTCAAATAAGTGATGGAATCAACTGTAATTTAGATTATTTTATGAAAATATAATTTCTAATTATCATTTAAATATTATCAGGAACTTTTAAAGCAAACTTTTCATTATTTCATATTTTGAAGATTTGTAGAATGAAATCATTATACTTATATCACATGGAGTGTGATAAAGCAAACAATAACCTGAATCTTTTCTATCAGATAAAGGTTTTGATATGTTAGGTTTATTTAGTTTCAATTGCTATACTTTTGTGTAGTTACTTTTAACAAATTAATTTTATCTTTAAAAAGCTAAAATAAAATATCATAAATATCATAAAATATTTTGATTCTTAAAACATTTTAGCACCCATGTAGCCTCAGGAAAATATTCAGACATCATGTGTATGTGTGTGTACATGTTTATATATAATTATTATCTATACCCATCTCAGTTCCTATTAATCACCATTAACTAATTTTTATTCATTTCTAGTACAAAGTGACTTTTCTTCAGGACAGAATGCAATGAATATTTTTAAATTAAGAATAGAATCTAGGGGTTGGGGATTTAGCTCAGTGGCAGAGCACTTGCCTAGCAAGTGCAAGGCCTTGAGTTCGGTCCTCAGCCCTGAAAAAAAAAAAAAAAAAAAGAATCGAATCTAACGAACATCACTGAGGCAAGAAAGAAAACTTTTAAAAGAAGAACCTTTTAAAATAAACTCTTCGCAGAAATTATTCTCAGAGAGGTTGAGGTTATTTGGAATTGATTTTTTAGACAAGGGTGAATCCTACACTTCAACTCTTAATGCTATATTGACTCAATATATATAGCATTGCTTAATGCTATGTCAGCTTTACATATAAAGACTGAGCTGATGCTCATTTAGAAAACTGTTGAGAAAATAGACATGGTGTAAGTTGAAATTTTACTCCTTAGGATCACTTAAACCTACATATTACTTTTCAAAATATAAAAAAATCACATCATTTTCCCTTGTAAGTCCTCTTCCTGATATTAAAATATAATTAGCAACAAAGATAACAGAATTGTATACTGACGGCTTCAAAAGTAATTAAGAATCTATTTTAGTTTTTCATGTGTCTTGCATTGCTCCAAAAACACTTCACTGTGTGTGTGGTGCTAGGGTTTGAACCTATATCCTTGCCCATGCCAGGCAAGTGCCACAACTGCAGAATGTAAAGTTTTAATAGGCAAAAAAGTTTTTCAGTTACCCTCTACCTTTGTGTAGAAAGTAGGGAACAGTATATCAAATATTAGTATGTAGATATAAATTAATCTGGATTACAAATATACACACACATAGAAGAAAATCTCAAAAAGACATGATGGTTCCCTTTGGGTAGATTATGGATGTTTCATTTTCTTTTTGCTAGCCTGTTTTTACAAGGATGCACTACTTTTGTAATTTTAAAAAGAAATTTATAAGAAAAATAACTACTATATTCTATATTATTCTCATTTTTTGATAAAAGTAGAAAACACCCAAGGGCACTCTCAATTATGAGAACAGTTATGCATTTCACACATTACACGAAAGTACCTTCATTTTGCACTTTATAGGTTGCCTTTACTTGCATGGATTTCATGTGGAATGTAGAAACCATACAGTAGGCACAGAGGGCGGAGCTAGCTCAGTGGTAGTTCGTGCAACATGTGCAAGGTCTTGGGTTTGACCCCCAGCACAGCAACCAAAAGAAACAAACCAACCATACAAGACAAAAACAAATATAATAACTTTCAGGGATCAAACTCACTGTAGGTAACTAAGGTTTTAGTTTGTTGCAGCATGAACAAAGTGAGAAGAAAACTGGAGATTTTTGTTCTAGAACTACTCATTTTTAGCTGCTATGATTTCGCAAACACCTCTGAATTACTAAATTACTTCCTTATACAATTTCTAAAGCTCCCACACCCTTTCTTTATTCAAAAAGAAATGCAGGTTTTCTGCTAGGTACTGGGGATGTGATACAGAACATGGTTTCTGGCCTCATGTAGTTATCAGTCTAGCTGGGAAGACAACTAAGCAATTACAAAACACTGGTTAATCAGAAGTTAAGAAAAAAGGGTTGGTAAGTGTGTATGGTAGAGCACTGTAAGAATCAGGCAACAGTATCATGAAGTGAGTGTCTCAGACATGGAGGGTCAGAATCTGAGAGTGCACTGAAACTGTAAAATTGGTTGTTGAAGCTCGAGGTCGTATCTTATATGAGGCAACTGACCCGTGAACATGCCATTTGACTCCTTGGAGTTAAGTTCCTATTAATCAAACTCCACTGATGATCCCCTGAAGTCAACTTATAAAATGTCCATTTCTAAAGAATTTCTGGCTCTCTACACAGTAGTTTTTTCTATTATTTTATTGTCATAAATCTTGAGATTCTCTATTAAATTATTTTACTGCTAAAAAAAACCAAAGAATCAGGCTACAGAGACTGTTCAAGGGAACTGTCTGAGACTTTAAGATTAAGAAAGTGATTAACTGGCTGAATTGGGGGATAGTGTTGAGATTAACAAACCATTTTCTGAGGAAATGCAATGTTTCCTACAAATTGAAATAAGTTCATTCTGACTAGTGGGGAGGTATCAACAGATAATAAAACCACAAACTATGGTTTGAATGTGTACACAAACACTTCACATTTGAAACAACCCCCAAATTCACAGTTAATGGTATTTGGAGGTAGGGCCTTTGAGACGTACTTCTGATTAGATAAGGTCATGAGGGCTGGTCACTCCTGATGGCATTAGTGGTTTTACTAAAAGGAAGACTGGAGCTAGCATATTTTCACTGTCTCATCATGTGATAAACTCTATTATAACAGAACAAGGAGGTCCAAACAAATGTTGAGCAGATACTAGCACCAAGCTCTTGAAATATTCTCAAGTTCATACTGTAATTAAAAAAAATCCTCTCCTTACAAATTATTGGGTTTCAGGTATTTTGTTAGAACAAAAAATGGACTAAGACACCATACCTTTTAGACTCTCTCCTAAAAGGCCTTAAGGAGTAACATGGTGGGATTTATGCTTTATAAATTATTCTGGGGCAGTATTTATGGAAAATGGGTTGTAAGAATGCAGGACCACCACTAGAGAGTTAGTCAGGAGGCTGCCTAAATAATGTAAGAAAACCCCTGAGTTAATGGCAGGAGAGAAGAAAAGTAGAAAGATGAGAAGATTAGAGGTTGTATCAATAGCATTTTGTGAGTGATTTGGAAATGATTCAAAGATGATTCAGAGGCTTGCAGCTTGACACTTGATAGTAGAGCTACTCAATGAGAACAGAAACCCCCAACCCATGAGGACTTTTTATGTCTGTGGACAGCACGGAAAGTTGGATGAAGGTGAATGGAGGTGTAGAATGATGTTAATTTTGGATGTATTGAATTTATGATGTCTACAAGATATCCCAATGGATGCTTTCAGTAAGCAACAGTACAATTTTAGAGCCATGAGTTAGGTTAGGGGCAAGATATGTATTTAATGATAAACATACACTTTAATGTTTCCTTAATTTTTTTTAAAAATCCATATCTGGGGCTGGAGTGGTGGCTCGGTGGTTATGGTGCTTGCCCGGCATGCGCGAGTACGCAGGTTCAAACTCCAGCACCCACATACACAACTGAGTGTCAGAGCAACGAAGGCCATGTGAAAAAACTCAAAAATTGATTCTCTTTCTCTCTCACTGTCCTTCTCTCTTTAAAAAAAAAAAAAATCCATATCTATCTGGTCAACCAAAAAATTATTTCCCTTCAACCTCTAAAATGAGAACCACTGGGGTTGGAGAGGCTCAGCGGTTACGGTGCTTGCCCGGCATGCAAGCATATATGAGTTCAAACCCTACCACCACATACACAATAAAGTCTTAGAGCAACGAAAGTCACATGAAAAAACTAAAATCGTTTCACTCTCTCTCACTGTCCCTCTCTCTTTAAAAAATTATTAAAAAAATAAAAATTAATATTCAGCTGGTAAAGGAAGCCATATGAATAAATGATGTTTTTCGGGGAAATGACTGTGAAAAGATAAACGGCCTTATGATAGAAATTTGAAAAACAATGTCTAAGAGATGGGCAGAGGAGCCTTCCAAAGGAAAGAAAAGACAAGAGAGGTGTACACAAAACCAGGGAGCTATGCCTGAATCTAGAATGGGAAGTTATTTCTCATAAAGAGAAAACACAAATATGCTGACAAACTATACAAGGTGCTGGGGCACAAAACTTTTTCAATTGAACTAACTTATGACAAGTCTTGAGCTTTTCTTTAACTAGAAATAAATTTACTGAAAAGTGATTTGGTTTCTCTCCTTTACTGATTTTCTTATTACTTAAGTAGAGGAAAAGATGTTTGGACTGCTAAGGGAAAAGGATACGCTCTTTGAAAGCTCTTGAGAGCTCTAGAACTTACACACAAAAAAGATATCAACCCTCACATCTAAGTTGCAAATCTACAGAAAGGGAATGGCAAGGGTACTGCAGGGAAGGAAGGAAGAGGAAGAGGCAGGTCCTAATTCACTTGTTTAATTTTATCCAAAAAACCAATGAAGTTTTTTCTTTTTCTTTTTTAAATGGAAATAGAAAAGTAAGTGGATGCAAACTTTACTTGTGGTTCTTGGAAGATGGGATCTAATTCTGATCCAAGCTCCATGTTTCAGGTTTGGTTTGGTTTGTAAGGAGGTAATTCTGATGATTCACTGTATTCCAGGACTCACACAGCATCTCTTTCTTATCCTAAAAAACACTTTGGATCAACTCTTTCTAGTGCTTTGGTGTAACTCTAGTGTCACAAATCTTGGAAAGGTCCAGAACATTAAAAAAAAAAAATCCAGTTTAATATGGATAAGAATACAGAATATTTTAAGGCCTAAGAATCAAAACAAATATAAATGGGGGTTAAACCCTAATTTGGATTTCTGACATGTCCCATCTGAAAACTTCTTTGTTCAGAGAATACTAATTCTGTACATCAAAGCAATAATATATAACAAGTTTTGCTATGAAAGACACATTGACATCTATGGGATTATCCTGGTAAATAGCAACTACATCTTTTTGTTTTATGATTAATTTCAATTTTCGAAGGAAAATGCTGTAAATACTGTAGTATATACTTGTTATATACTTGTACTTTTTATCGAAGCTTGGTTTTAGAAGATACTGTTAACGATTCAACCCACAGAAACTTATAATGAATATAATATTTTAAATAGTATGTTAGTTAAAATATGGCATTGGAAAATGTTATCAGAATAGTGGGTATATAATATGCAATATTTATTTTCATTATTATAGTTGGTGTTATTAATCAACCAAGCTATATTACAAGCTAGAAGAATACAATGTTTAGGGATAAGCTTTTTATTCTATATGCCTATTCGAGAATAAAAAGAGGGAGGAATAATACATTGCAAAGGTTTTTGTTTTTCTTTGACAATCTTTATGACTAGAAGAATTAGAAATCATGGAGAAAGAATAATACTGGAATAAATATCCTCCAACATGCAATACTATTTCCACCTGAAGCAGTCTAAAAATCAAGGCATATATTGAAAATAAGGAGTAGTGTATCCAATGGGTTAATCCAGATGAGTTGAGTCAGCTACTTGTAATTTTAATTTTTTTCATCAAATCAACAAAAGCAACTGGCATTCCCATCCTATTCTTATATATGAAGAAAGATAAGCAGGAATGACTGATGAAATATTAACTTAAATCTTGCTTTCTCAGACTCCTTGACTAATTTAAGTAACTAGGCACTCAATCATGATTTTTATTATCAGCATTCAATAGTTAAGTCATCACTTCAATAAATTATCCATTGATGTTAATTTTATCAACTTGCAAAATTCAGAAATGATCAAAGTTTGAAAATACTGTTTCAAAGACCAGAAATATAACATTGAATACATACAACCATGTTTATCATTAGGAAATGATATGTACCAAGTATGTTAGAGATGTTAGGGTTTAATTCCTCGGTAGCTCTTAATGTTAACTGTTGATATATATGACTCCACAGTGGATTTAGACACTTATATTCAACTACTCACATCTCAGGGTTCATGTAAATAATCAGTGCCAATTATCTCTGAAATTACTGACAAAAAATAATTTTAAAAATCATTTGATAGGACTGGAGAGGTGAGTCAGCGGTTACGGCACTTGCCTGGCAAGCACAAGGACCTGTGTTCAAACCCTAGCACCACGTACACAACTAAGTGTAGGAGCAAGGAAGGCCACGTGAAAAACTAAATAAACTTGATTCATTCTCTCTCTCTCTCTCTGTCCCTCTTTTTTTTTAAATTCATTTGATAATGCTGGTTTCCTAATTTTTAACCCTTATCCTGGTCTTTATCATTCATTACAAAATCCATTCATTTTATCTCTAATAGATGAAAATTACTTGATCACAATTCTCTATCACCTCAATAAACTATCTGTCCCTATCAAAGTTGGTAGAGTACAGTTCAGAAAACTTAAGGTAGAAAAGCTAAAGGCATAGAGACCTTGAGTAGTTCCTCAGTTCTGTATACTGCTTTGCAGCAGAGCAACAAATAAGCAACAATAGACAGCAATTGTCCTAAACTAGGTCACTACAACAGCCCAAACACCTTGTAAACACTTTCTTTGGCTCTTTCTGAAGATCAACACTGTTATAATTAAATGCTATAGCACAGAAGTACTTAAGAGCAACAAAAGTGGTCCATAATAATTATTTATCTAACATCTTTTATCCAAGAATCTTAAAAAAAATTGGGAGAGATAAGTACTAATGTGAGCTGCAAAGGCCAAGAAAAGAAATTAGGAATGTGTGTTTCTAAAAAATCTTTGTGAGCTAAAGATTCTGTACTCAATCTAGCTCTAAGTATATAAATAGAGTATTATCTTGTCTTAAACGAACCTAAATTTAGGCATAAGAACACAGTATTAAAAGCATTTCATTTGTGTCTGTACTTAATCTTTACTGATATTTGATTTACTGAAATTTGATTTTTAAAAATACTGCAGTCAATCATCTGGCCCAGTATTATTTAACACTGCAAAATTAAAATTTACACAGCATTTCAGATATTTTATTCTGAAAATTTTATCTTAAATATTAGAATTCTACAGTGTCCCATACGAATCATTTTATTTATCTTTCCATTTGAGGGAAAGGGTTTACAATAAACTATATACACCATCTTCCTCGTGATCAACAGTAGGGTTTGTGAGATGAACACCTGAGGGAAAGTGCAATCTGTAGCCATGAAATAATTTTGTGCGTGAGAAAAGTTAATGAACTTATAAAAGGATCAGACTTGCCCTTAGCCTCGTCAGCACCATAGTCCAAGTACGTTAACTTGTTCAAACTCTTAAATGAGATAGTGATAACTAAAGGAAAAAAGAATAGAAAAGTTGTAGTTTGTCATCTTAAGGTTTCACAGAGATGATGCAGGCTTATATCCTGAAAAATAACTTAACTCACCTCTAAAATCATTAAAGTGTAGCAATCTGGGATGATTATAACCTAAAGGCTTAATAACCAATTACTATAACTGATGTTCATTGTGAGAAATACATAGCTATCGGAAATATAGCTATGCGCAAACAGAAGTCAGTAACAGATAACATTTTACAGTAACATACTAGAGATTCTTATTGGTTGTTACTAACTGGGTAAATATAAAGATCTGCATTCTTAAGAGTACTGAAGAGAAATTCAATTTTATCTTTGTTCAGATGTCTGTTAGGCTTATTAAAGATAAGATGGATGTATGAACCACCAGTTGTGGTATTAAATCCAATCATTTTCAAGGCAGGTTAGATTTAGAGCTGTGAAGAGATTGCATAATTTGTTTCAGTGACACTAAAAATAGAGCTAAAAAAAAAAGACTGCATACAGTCTGCTGCATTTCATACTAACCATTAGAGGAGGTAGTGATATAAAGTGTTGGAATTTAAAATACAGGGTCAGCATTAACTGTAAACAATTCTAAAGTACTATATGTAATCTTCAAAACAGTAAAAACAATTAGAATTCATATAAAATCAGAATTAAAAAAGCAAAAAAATTAGAAATATTTAGTGAATTTACTCAAATGAAGGCAGTCTGAATGATACAGAAATGAAAAATATTAGAAATCTATGTACAATAAAAAGTGAATATAAATTAGCCAACTCCACAGACATTTCCAGTTAAACATTCATACAAATACATATATATTCACCTTTTTCTTTACAGAGATAACACATACATACATGACATGAACATTCTGGCAAAAAAAAAAAAAAAACAGAGCTTCTAACAACATTCTCAAGTTTTAAAAATAGTATGGAACATGTTTCAACAGTAAACCCCTGATTTGATTCCATGATTATATGCCAGAACCATGGCTGATCTTATTTTGTTTTTGGTACTGGGTATTGAATCCAGGGGTGCTTTACCACTGAGCTACATCTCCAGCCCATGTTTTTAATTTTTTATTTTGAGAAAGGGTCTCCCTAAGTTGCTGAGGCTGGCCTTGAACTTATGGTCCTCCTGCCTCAGCCTCCCAAATAAATGGGATTACAGGTGTATGCCACCATGCCTGGCTGGCTTTTAATTTTTTAAAAGTGACATTGGTATCACAACACATTGGCTTATTAATATTAAGGCATTTGTATACACAGTATTTCAGTGTGGACAAAATTTTTTTTAATATTATTTACTATGATGTTTTAAACTTTCAGTCTATTCAACATAAGAAAATAGCTGCACACATTTAAGTGTTTTTTTTTTATAAAACACAATAAAAAATTAATGATGATTGGTCTTTGCGGTTCCTAGTAATAAGTTCTGTCTTATTTTTTCACATAGTATAAATTATATTCTTATGCAGGATTGCATTAAGACCCAGTAGTTCTTAAACAATGTTACCAGACAGCCATATAATTCCCGAATGTAGCAAAGGCGAACAGTCTTTGTAGTGCACTTTCACCTCACTGAAGTTGAAGCTGCTCCTTTTGGATATTTTTCCACTTCAATGTGAAGTAGATTGTTAGATTTTCATTAGTGGTTTCATTATGTGGCTTTTTAAAAGGAAAAATGGTTTCGATTTCTTCCATAGTTCACAGTTCTCAGAAGAGACCTATTTTTGGAAATCATATAGTCCAGGATGTTTTGGATGACCAAATGCCCTTTAGTAGATGAAATCTCTCAATGCAACTGTAATAAATAAGCATCTACATCCTTAGAGGACAAAACAAAAACATTTCATTAGCCAGCATAGTAAAATCAAATATATGCAACCCATTTTCTCTTTTCTTTTGTTGCTTGATTTGCCTTAGTTTCCTGTTGTGTCCCATATAAGGTACAAGATGACTCCTGACATTTTTATAGGCACTTGTTTAGCACAGGGCCTGGCATACAGCATATACTCAAGAAATACCAGCTAAAGGCTGAGTGAATGTTTTGGTTCCTGGGCTCAGACAACTCTGCCTTCACAGTTAACACTGACAGGAATTCAACTAGTGCTATGTAAACTCAAGGGCTAGAGCTGGATGATTGCCTCTTTGTTATCTACAAAAAAGTACAAATTAACTGAGGGTTTAATTTTGTAATAGAAGTTTTAGAGTAGGCTAAGGAACTCCATATTGGAGTTTTAATCACTCAGTAGTCTTCAATAATAAGCATAATACCTTAAGGTCATGTTCATTATAAAGCTTTTCATATTGTAAAATTAAAATTGTAAAAAATTAAAATTTAAAGCAAAATTCTAAGGAAGCAATCATTTTTCAGTTCTACTGTCTAGAATGCCAGGTCTCTCTAGAGGAAGTTGATATGTATACTCTAACAACCTGAAACAACAACTAAAACTTATAGGAAATTAATTTTTGTTTGAGTCTTATCATAAGAATTCTACAGAGTAAAATTACACACTGTGATAGCACATTTGCTTGATGTTATTTTGCTTGCTTTTTTGAAGGTATCCAAGAAGAATTCTACAAGTTTATGACATAAATTATCTTATTTAGACATTACTTTAAACCAAAGAATGAGTTTATAATTCTGGTTAATGCCCAATTATGATAGCAGTGTGCCCAGTGGCAGTGTGGATTATTATTTTTTTTTCCTGCAAAATAATTACCAATGGTTTATGGAGTTTAAGTATTGAAATCCAAACTAGCAATGCACCTTTTCCTTTAAGTGGTAATCAAATCAATAAAGATCAATGTTAAATTCATTCTGTGGATTAAACAGTTCATTTTTTCAAAAATAATGATATAAACAAAAGCAAAGTAAAAATTAATGCTCCCAAACCATTTAATTGTGTTCTTCATCTCTTATTTCCTGAGTGTCATTGTCTTTAGTTTGATGCTGTCCTTATCTGAATTAACATTTTTTCAAATATTTTTCTCTGATTGGAACTAGGTTATTAAATGCTCTCTGGCACAGCATTTCTGTGGTTGCATATGAAACATATTCAGTGCCTAATTCCTGTTTTTACTGCTAAGGTCACTCACACCCAGAGGACTGTAAGCAATTACAAATATGAAATCTGACTTTAGACCTTCTTAGAATAGTACCATTATCTTACCTAAAGAAATGAATAGTTTATCTATAAACGTATAACAGTATTAGTTCTAATGTCTAACATTAAGCTTAAAAATAGATTACCTTAGCTATATTACCAGTATATCCTGGAACCAAAGTAAGATGGTTTTCCTGTTCCCATAAACCACTTAATTGTTGTTTTAAAATCTGAATATTTCTAGGGAGAACAAAAGAAGAAAAATGAGAAACAAATATGAGGATATGAACTTTTTTTTTTTTAAAGAGAGGACAGTGAGAGGGAGACAGAGAATCAATTTCTTTTGAGTTTTTCATATAGCTTTCGTTGCTCTGACACTTAGTTGTGTACGTGGGTGCTGGGGTTCAAACCCGTGTACTTGCGCATGCTGGGCAAGCGATGTAACCACTGAGCCACCGCTCCAGCCTGAGGATATGAACTTTGATAGTAAACACAACCCAATGAAACAGTTTTTAAATGTCCAATTTTTACCAGGAGAAAACTAATTATTTGAAGTCATGTAACTATTTAAAATAGGACATGTTGGGGCTGGAGCGGTGGCTCAGCGGTTATGGTGCTTGCCTAGCATGCAAGAGGACATGGATTCAAACCCTAGCACCATGTACACAATGAAGTGTTGTTAGAGCAACAAAAGCCACATGAAAAACTAAATAAAACTGATTCTCACTCTTGCTGTTCCTCACGCTGTCTTTAAAAAAAAAATATATAGGACATGTCAATCATAGAAACTCAAGGTTATTTAACTATCAAAGCAGATAAGACAACAACTAGGCATTTACAGCACTTGGACAACCTGTTCTTGAGTATGAAATGGGAAATTCTGAGAACTTACAGAGAAAATCATGGGCATTAAGGAGACTTTAGGAGATTTTTGTGGTTTTATGACAATCTGGCTTATTTAGTCAATATCCACACATTCTCACTGAGGCAATACTCAAATTATGATTATAACATACTTTTTAGAATTGCAATCAGCACCAGATTCTCAGGTTAATGTCTAGATAGCCAAGGAACCCTGCAGAATGCCTCCATTTCTTACTCCCCTCCGCTACTAATATAATGGATATGGAGGTTAAAACACTATTATGCCTTTTATTTCTAAAATGAAGGATAGGATTCTGTCAAAAGGAGGGATACAAGGGCATTACCTGGTATTGGAATTTAATATCCATGTGTGATTTTTACAAATGAACAGTGTCTGAATATTTCTCCACAAATAAAGAGAATATTATACACTGATGATCATAGGATAAAATTACCACCTTGTTTAATTAAGTTGCTTTTCTTAAGAAAATTTCACCAATAATTTATCTTTTTTTTTGTCTGTGGTGCTGTGCTGCTTGAACCCAGGATGAATTTATCTTTAAAGGTTATACCCAGCTGGGCATGGTGGCCGCATGTCTGTAATCCCAGCGATCTGGGGGGCAGAGGCAGGAGGATTGCGAGTTCAAAGCCAGTCTCAGCAATTTAGCAAGGCCTCAAGCAACTTAAGAGGGCTGGGGACTTGTTGGCTCAGAGTCCCAGGTACCAAAAAAATAAATAAAAATAAAAATAAATAAATAAATAAAGTAAAAGTTATACTCACCCATCACTTATAATTTCTGTTTTAGATGACAGTTCTGACCACCACCTTTTTATGACTGCTTGAAGCCAGTTTAAACCAACTATCACATATCTGAAATGACATTATGTTACAAAATCAAAATGTTTTCATCCAAGAAGCCTTTATAAAAGATACTTCCCTCCCAAAACACAAATACATACTGACCTTTCCCCTTTTAAAAATATTTCACTACTTTTATGATGTATTTCACAAAACTGTGCTTTATGTAACTTGTTTATAGATGGCTTTATAATTTTCTTTAGTCATTTCACATTTTTTCCCTAATTTACTATAAACTTGAAAATAGAAATCATATATAGCTCATGGAGCCAAATCTACTACTATGTATTTACAAAGCACAAAATCAAGAATATTGAAAGAGAAAATTAAATTGAAATTTAAGATTAGCACTTACTCTTCAAATTTACTTTTAAGTAATGATTTTACAAGAGGCAACAAGTCTACACAGCAGCCAAGTGATATATATTGTTTTTCTTCCTGTAAACTAAAAGAAATCCTTAAATTATGAAAAATACAAAAAGGCCAAAATCTGGCCTTCTTTAAGCTCATTTTTATTTTTTTCTGAAAAGTACTGTTTTTACCTATTAGTGAGTACTGGCAGACAATCTACCACAACTCCAAGATCTTCTATCCTGTAGGTACAAAAATGATAGCATTGTTTAGAGAACTGATTTCCTTATTTACTTTCATACTGTAATCTTCATACTGGCTTTTAGAAATTAACAAATAATCCCAGGGTCTAGGATGAGCCAAATACTGGGGATACAGCAGAAAACAAAAAGATAGGGCTTGTATCCCAGCTTATCGGTCAGTGTAGGTGGTAGGGGTGGGGGCCAGACTTAGACAATAAACAAAGAAACAAGTAAAATACACAAAGTTAGGTTGATGATGGTAAATGCTATGGAGAAAAATAAAACAAGAAAGGAAGATAGTGGGTGATAAAATAACCATTTTTTAAAGAAGATCTGAGAGACAAATACAATGAGGAAGGTAAAATTCCTGTTCTAAGTGCATTTTCAAAAGGTTAGTTTTCTTGCACCAGTATCTCTTAGTTTTATAGACGAGAATCATATAATCAGGGGGCTGGAGCAGTGGCTCAGTGGCTGGAATGCTTGCCTGGCACACGCAAAGACCCAGGTTTAAACCCCACACCACATACACAACTGTGAGGGAAACAAAGGCCAAATGAATAAAACTGATTCTCTTTCTTGCCCTCTCTCTCTCTAAAGAGAGAAAAAATAATAATAATCATAATAATAATCAAAAAAGAAATAGCTTTGCTCATTCCAATAAAACAGATTTTCTGATTCTGGATACTCAAGACTGGTGATGAATATAATTTAAACCATACTCTCTCTATGGAAACTAAACATACAATTTTGTTTTATTTTGTTTTGATTTGATTTTTGAGAGGGAGAGAGCATGTGAAAGATATGGAGAGAGAAATAGAGTTCTTTTTTTTTTTTCATCTGGTTTTTGTTTTTCCTCTTCTTATGTGTGTATGTGATGCTGGGGATTGAACCCAGGACCTCATGCATGCCAGGCAAGCACTCTACCATTGAGCCACCATTCTAGGCCCCAGAAGTTCAAATTTTTAGCTACTAAAAAAAAAATAAAATAAAATAAGAGGCATCTCTGATATCACATTGAAAATTACTTGTACTGAACTAAAAGCACAAAGGACCATACTTACCTCACCAAATAAGCTACAAGTTCACTTATACTTCTCTTTCTCCAGAAGGTTAAAGCTACATTCAATCTCAAATTCCTGCTGAACAAAACTTGGGCCATTGTTTCATGATCCTGAGAAACCTGAAAGGCAATAATCTAATTTGTTAAAAAGCACATTGAAACATGATATTAAACTATTTTTTTCAATGGAAACAGTCTAGCAGACATGGTTTTAAATTATGCAAAGGTGACTCATTATACTGGCCCTCAAAAAGGAATACTGCAGTTGAACATAGTAAACAAATGATGGGAATAAATTTAAGTTTTTTTTCCTTGTTACCATTTTTATTTTAAAACCCAACAATTTATAAGATGAATTATTTTTAATTGACCCATAAACCTAGGATTTAATTTTAAATGTGGATAAAAGGAAAAAGTAAACATATAGGCTAGAACGTTACCAACTGAATGGCATGAGAAAGAAACCACAAAAATTTGCTTCTGTGACAAGTGATATGGTATTATTTAAATGTGTCTATTTCTATATAATAAGGTAATACAATTATGTTGTAAAAAGTTTAATACAGAACTAAAGATAAAAACTGATACTCTCTGCTACCTACAAAAACGTCCAATATCACTCCCCAGAAGTAATCACAGCTAATACACTGGTTTTTTTCCAAACCATATTCTAGACAAATATGTATATATGGTAAAACTCTGAAAAATTAAAATAAAAAATTATCCATATTTTTAAAACCTTGCCTTTTCACCCATATGAACATATTTCAGCATCAAAACATAAACTGGCCTCATTTTAAAAAATCAACAGCATATTCTCCAGTCTTTATATGCCATGATTTATTTGTTTTTACCTATTAATGCTAAGGGTAGATTTCCTGATACATGTAAATATGAGCACTTGTACAAATACTTTTGTTAAGATTAATTTTACAAATAGAACAGCTAGCAGGTTTGCCCAAAGAAAGCTTCCGCCAGGCAATTCTGAAAGCCCAGAAAAATGTGCCTAGGTAACGTGCTTTGGCGATCCATGTTTTAGGCAAGGTTTGTCCTTTTCTCTTCCTTTGAATCTCTACTGGCCAAATTGTCATTTTGGATATTTATAGCAGCCTGTCAAGCATTTCACTGAATCTTGTATATTGTTAACTTAGAGAAATGGAATAAATTATTGATTCAAACTTGGTTAATCTAGAAAATTGTCTCAGGGAGCTACTATCCCTCAAATAAGTCTGTGTTTAATGGATGTTAAATTATTCTGATAGAATATAACAGGAATAAGCTAAAAATTATTTAGAAAAATTGCTTACCTCAGAAAAAAACCCACTATATTTAGATGATGGGCTTTCTGTCTGTGAAGAACCAGAATCACCGGAGTTAACCAAATATGTTCGACTATCATGGCGTAATTTTTCAGGCAGGTGGCCTGCAAAAGCCAGTTCGTTTTCTTTATTTGCCATGTCACAGCCCCCACTTATAGGGGACTGTTTTTTTCTGTAACAAGGATTTGGAAAGGGATGCTGAACTTTCTTTCTGCGATAAATCACCTTTCGTAGTTTATCTGGGCTTTTCACAGCTCGTACAACTGTTCTGTAAAAAGAATTTATTTTCTTAAGTAAAAAAATATGAAAACTAAGTTTTTAAACAAAGAGATTTAACAGGCCAAATTTTGTGACTGTAATCCACTGAAATTAGAAGTAATTAGAATAACAAAAGTGTTACTTTTAGTTGAAGAGAAAAATAAGAAGTTACAAATTACCTGGAAGACAATGAACAGAATGATACTACCCCAAACGAAAATGAAGACATAACAGGATATTCTTAAAATGAAATATTAAAAGGCCATCTGGGAAAAAGAAAATTATTAACTCTTTAAGACATCTATGCTTTTTCTAACAAAATGATAAATAAATTGTGCCAGTTTGACTACTTTAAATTTTATTTTGATTTTGGATAAATATATTTGAGTATGACAGAACACAACAGAGCAAACCTCATAGAATATTGTGGTTCTCAAATGTTTTAGTGTCAGGATGGTTTGTACTCTTTAAAATTTTTCAGACCTTAACAAAATTTTTGATGTGGGTAATACATATTGATATTTACTATATTAGAAAGTAAAACTGAGAGGGCTGGAGTGGTGGCTCAGCGGTTACGGCACTTGCCCGGCATGCACGAGTATATGAGTTCAAACCCCAGCACCACATATACAACGAAGTATCTGAACAACAAAAGCCACGTGAAAAACTAAATAAAAATTAATTCTCTTTGTCTGTCTCTCTCTTTCTCCCTCTCTCTCACTGTCCTTCTCTCTTTAAAATGAAAGAAAAAAAAGAAAGAAAGAAAGTAAAACTGAGGGGCTGGAGTGGTGGCTCAGTGGTTGGAGAGCTTGCCCGGCAGGCGCGCAGTACCAGATTTGAACCCCAGCATCACACACACAACTAAGTGTTAGAGAAACAAAGTCCAGATAAAAAATATATAAAATTGATTCTCTCTCACTCTCTCCTTCTTTAAAAAAAAAGAAAAAAAAAAAACAAAATCTGAGAAAATTTAAAACTTTGTTAATTCATTTAAAAAATAATAGACTCATTCCATTCATGGTATGAATCTTAAATGTCCCCAAAGGTCCATGTTAAAGATTTGGTGACCAGGCTGTAGTGCTAATTGGAGGTTGCAGAATCTTTACAAAGTAGAGCCTAGCAGAAAGAAAATCATTGGGATGCATGTCCTTGAAAGTGATATTGGCATCCTGGACCTTTCCTCTGTCTCTTTTTTGCTTTCCAGCTGCCATTAGATAAGCAGTTTCTTTTGCCACTTGCTCCCCACCATGATGTATTGCTTTGCCAGAGACCTAAAGGCAACAGGACCGTGACCATGACCTTTGAAACTGTAAGCCAAAATAAATCTTTTCACCTTGTAAGTTATTTATCTCAGGTATTTTTACCAACCCTCCCCCCAAACAAAATAAAACTATTTTCTAGATCAAAACAAAACAAAACATAGAAGAGAGTATTGTTTTACATTTTTGCAAATTTCTAATATTTGGTTTAAAAGGAGACAGCTGTATTCTCATTTCTGCTGGCATTTAGTCTCTTCAGATATCAAATGTCATGTCCCCTCTAGAAAACTACTGTAACTTGCAAGAGGGTGAACGTAAAGATGAATAGTTTTAGTTACTGTTAGGAAAATAGCTTTGACCTCACAAGCTCTCTGAAAGGCCTTAGGAATTCCTAGATCTTTGGATCACACTTTAAAAGCCAGTGGTTTTGTAGAAAGGTGACTTTAGAGTGAGACAGATCTGAGAATGAATGCCATTTTTACCACTTTCGAACTGACCCTGAACAAATCAGTTTTCTTGTCTGATCTTAGATTTTTCTCATCAACTATTAGGGGTAATGATACCTACTGAATAGGATTGTTAGAAGTAAAAGAGATAATACTGATATTTGTATCAGTGTAGAGACTGGCAAAAAGGAGCTGTTTATTAATAAGTTAACTATTATAAAAAAAGAGAATACTTATTGTCCCCATATTTTTATCTTTACCCAGCTTTTGATATTTGCTGTTCCACACAAACTTTAAAGACGTTCTTACCTATTTATGTAAGCAGCCAACTGTTTTGGAGATTTCTTAACCTGAAATTTGAAAGTAAGTAATTGTAGCATATTAGTCTTTTTTTTTTTTTAAGAGAGAAGGACAGTAAGAGAGACAGAGAAAGAGAGAACCAATTTTATCTAGTTTTTCACATGGCTTTTGTTGCTCCGACACTTTGTTGTGTACGTGGTATTGGGGTTTGAACCCGTGCCCTTGTGCACGCCAGGCAAGTGCCGTGGCCACCTAGCCACTACTACTGCCTGATTAGATACTTTACTTGGTTTCCTATGTAAACTTTATGATTGACATCAGCTAAGTTAAAACTCAACAAATTGGTTTTTCAGGCTAAAGCTTTTCCTGTCCTAATGCTCAATCATTAGGCATAAACCAGGTGCAGAGGTGCACACCTGTAATCCTAGCAGCTGGCAAGGCTGAGACAGGAGGATAACAAGTTCAAAGCCAGCCTCAGCACTTAGCAAGGCCCTGTCTCAAAATAAACAATAAAAGGATTGGGGATGAGGCTCAGTGGTCAAACACCTTGAGTTCAATCCCCAACACACACACAAAACAACATTAGGCATAACACGGCTGGTCATCTACCTGTGGCAAAGCAACATGTCCATCTCCCTATTTTTCACACCACTAGTCACAGACTCATGTATTATGCTTATAGGAAGCTTAAAAAGTGAGTTGAGATTTAACATGATTTAAAAGAAATTACATCAATATTAATGAACTTTGTAATGGTGAACAAAAAGAATCTCTGAGCTTTCTCTTAAATCCAAATATTAGAATTATAGCTTATCAAAACAGTGTAATTATCCAAAAATTTTTAGAGCTTTAGGAATGACTATACTTCAATGATTCTATTTAATTCTAAGCTATTAAGCAAATTTATTTTACTCTCCCATTATTTAAACAATTTAACCAAAACTATCCTTAGACTTATTTAAATTATTTTACTCATTTCTTAAAAACCATGGACTTACCTCCTTCATGTTCTTATTAGTGAAATTAGAGATCTTTTTCTTAGGAAGATCAACGTAATGATCCTCAATATTATTACAAAAGTTCCGTTTTTTAACATTGTGAGTTTCAGATGCCATAATCTCTTAAATACCTAAACAAAATAGGAAATATAAAAAACAAAAAACCTTATCATTTCTTAACATACAGAGAAAACATCAATAGCTTCACAATGTGTAAAAGGCATGAGTTAAACAGAGAACTAATTTACACATATTTAAAACCTTAAACACAGAAGCACAAGGCAGGATATACCAGAAAATTAGGCTCTTTCTATACTCATTCTTTAACCACGACCAGTTGCAATAATATTGTATATTTTTGCCAAAGCAACAGGTCAATCTCCCCACTCCCCATATCACTAGTCATTTTGATGAAATCAGAATTCAGGTTTATATATTTAAATGATATGTATGATAGCCAAATGTATAGAAGCCTAAAATTTTGGAATCGCAAGCTGGATAAAATAAAAAAGAAAAACCGTATGCTACCAGAAGAACCAAAATCAGATTACATATATCTGACTTGCCCTATACCTAACAGTTTTTTTTTCATTCTTGTAGCCAGCTCTCCAATGTTGTTCTGTTTTTTTTTTTAAAGACAGAGAGAGACAGTGAGAGAGAGAGAGAGGGAAACAATTTTATTCAGATTTTCCATGTGGCTTTCATTGCTCCAACACTTCGTTGTGTACATGGTACTGAGGTTCAAACTCATGTCCTCACACATGCCAGGCAAGTGCCATAACCACTGAGCCACCGTTCCAGACCCTGTTTACTTCTTTTGGGAAGAAAAAAGAACAAATCTTCTCCTAATTCCTTAACAGTATCCAAAAGTGGAGGTGGTGGTGGAAACATGCTATAGCTTCATTTATATACAGAGAAAATTAGTGATCTCCCCACTTGTACTCTGGTCCCATATAGGAAATTTATTTTAGGTCATGTCCTAAACATAAGCTCCTTCCTCATTCTTTACACATTAAAAAGCAGTCAGTATATACCAGGGCCTGGAGTTAATATAGATGATACTTAAAAATCTTGTTCTAAAGAATTCTTTAGGAAGTTTTTTGAAAACATATCTTACTGAACCCTAACTTGAGAGAGATCCTATTCAACAGGTCTCTGGAGACGAGCCTAAAGCAACTGCAATTTCTAAAAAGATCCATGGGTATTTCTAATGCACATTCCAAATTCTACAAAAATATGTACACACATCAAATTTTGCAAATAATTTTAGGGTATTTTAAGTTTTCCTACAGCTAATTCATGAATAGCCTTCCCACCTGTATCCCTGGGTTAAGAAAACTCAAGGAAGATTTTTTTTTTTTTCATTTTTTTCCCCCAGGGCTGAGGACCGAACTCGGGGCCATGCTAGGCAAATGCTCTGCCACTGCGCTAAATCCCCAACCCCTGGGTGAGATTTAAAAAAAAATAAATAAACAATAATAATAATAATTCTGGGCGGCAGCGGTGGCTCAGTGGTTACAGCACTTGCCCAGCATGCTCGAGTACACGGGTTCAAACCCCAGCACCCATGTACACAACTAAGTGTCAGATCAACGAAAGCCATGTGAAAAACTCAATTAAAAAACTGATTCTGTCTCTCTCTCTCACTGTTCTTCTCTCTCTAAAAAAAAAAAAAAAAAAAAAAAATTCCAATAATACCATAAGCATTCTGACAGAAGGGTACCTGGACAGTCAGTAAAGCTTTAAATGGGTTGTAGAGGACAAACAAAACATTGAGAAAACAGCATGCACAGAACTGAAAGGTATAAAGGAACATGATTTGTCTGGCAATCTCTTAAGTAGATACATGTGGCTAGGGCTTAAGCTGGAGGCAAGTTCCAACAGAGTGAGAAATGAGGCTAGCGTAGTACGCAGAAGCTAGACCATAAAGGGTTTTGTTCATGATGCCAGCTTTTTTTTTTTTTTAAGAAAGAAAAGAGTGCTTTAGTTAAAGATAATGGATTGAACACATAATGATTACTTCTATCATTTCCTAATACTCCATTAAAACGACAGCAGGATTTTTAAAAGCCATAAAACCTATGAGGGCAAAGAAAAGAGGAGATGAGATAAAGGCAACATTTTACAAACTGCAAAGCAAAAGTGGTCATTAACTTAGCAGATCTGAGAAACCCAAATTCTAAATCTGTAAAGGTGAAAAGCAGAATCCCTGAATTATTCAGGAACTGGCAATATCTACTTAAGAAGTAGAGATAAAGGAGACCCTAAAAACAAATAGATCAACTGAATATTTAATACACAGCTGGGTCCCTAGGTTTCCCTTCCCCATTCCAGTAAAAGATTGGAATTTTATTATTCTAAAGAAAATGTAAAACAGAATCCTTGGAATGGGAAGCAGCAGGCATAAATAAGGTCAAGAGGAACTATTCTGAATCAGAGGGATCATGTAAAAGTTTACATGCTAAATGCTAAATTCTTTTACCTTCTTTCTATCACTCAAGGCAAGACAGAAGATGCTTTGGGAACTCTGACCACCCTATTGAAACACATACACACACACATTACCCCTAAAAATACTGACATACTGATCAGAGTTCCCAAAGAAGAACCACTCCACATGTTGACTGTGGTAGAGGTTACCTGTGAAATGTAAAAGAACTACACTTTTACAAAGGTGATTTGTGTGTGTGTGTGTGTGTGTGTGTGTGTCTGTCTGTCTGGGAATTGAACACAGGGGTGTTCTATGACTGAACATAAAGACTTACACTTTTTTTGTAATTTTATTTTGACACAGGGCCTAAGTGTCCAAGCTGGTATTGTACATGTGATCCTCCTGCCTGCTGAGTTGCTGGGTGTCTGCACCACCCCATTAAGAGTGAATTCAAGGATGAATTTTTATTGTATATAAATTATACTTTAATAAACCTGATTTTAAAAACACCTTCAAGGGCTGGAGCAGTAGCTTAACAGTGACTGTGCTTGCCTGGCATGTGCAGGGACACAGGTTCAAACCCCAGCACATACGCAGCAAAGTGTTGTCAGAGCAATGAAAGCCACATGAAAAACTAAATAAAACTGATTCTCTCTTTCTCTCTCACTGTCCCTCTCTCTTAAAAAAAAAAAAAAAGTTTGAAGAGAGACAATGAAAGTGCACCCATGACACAGAAACTAGAAAAAAACAAATCAACAAAAAGATTGTTGGAAATTAAAACAATATAGTAGAGGTTGGAAGAGAAAGTAGAGGATCTCTCTTAGAATACAGGGCAAAAAGATTAAAAACAAATAAAATCAGAAGTTTGATTTACAGGGACCCAAGAAAGGGAATATGATAAAGAGTAAAGAAAAAAGGAGAAAGTTTAAAAGAAAATGGTACAGGGCTGAACGACAGGAATTTCCAGATGAACAAGGCACTCTGAGTCAGCATTATGGATGAAAATAGACTTATACGGCACATTACTGTCAAATTTCAGGGTACCAGCAAAAGGTACAAAAGGTGAAAATATACAAATGAAACAAAAAATAAACCCTAAAATCCAATCCTATTCATATATAAATGAGAACGATATGGGCCAATGACTTTAAAATTCTCAAGCAACTTAAAATTTTACATCTAGTCAAATTATCAATCAAATGTGAGGGTAGAAGAGAGATATCTGTAGATATCAAAGTTTTTTTTTTTAAAATTCTTCCCTGTAAGCAGTAAGGGGGAAAAAAGGTCAAGAAATGAGAAACGGCTGTATACCAGGAGTAGACTCCAGTCTACAACTGGAGTGGGTTGGTAGGATTAGGAGAGAGATCTCCACAAACATGAAACTGATTTATAATAAATACCTCATTATAAAGAAGACCGAGACACCTGGGAAAGAGTCAAAACGAAGTAGTACATTTTTCAAGTGCTAACAACAACCGCAAAAAACAAACAAAACTCACCTCATTCCAGAATCTGTATGCTGAGAAAATATCCTTCAGGAATGAAGCAGAAACCAAAGCAACCTCAGAGGAAAGAAAATTAAGATGATCTGTCACCAGCAGACCAACTTTAAAAGAATGGCTAAAAGAAGTTCTCTTTAGCCAAACAAAATCAAAAAAAGAAATGACAAAATAACAAATGTTAAGACTTTAAGCAGATGGAAAGAAAATGGTAACTGGAAATACAGGTAAGTGTAATAGACTTTTGTTCTCGAGTTTTAGTTATTTTTGATGGTTGAAGTAAAATTTATAACCCTATATGATGTGGCTTACAACATATGTAGAGGAAGTATTTAAAACAATGTGGTGGAGGGAAAAAGGGACATAAAGACAGGTAAGGTTTCTATAATTCACTCAAACTAGTAAAATGACAATACCACTAAACTATGTTGTTATGTATATATAAGGTACTTTCTAAAGCTACCACTAAAAAAAGCTATATCAAGAATTACACTCAGGGCTGGAGCAGTGGGTCAGTGGTTACAGCACTTATCTGGCATGTGTGAGGACCTGGGTTCAAATTCTAGCACCACACACAGAGCTAACTGTCGGAAACAAAGGCCAGATGAAAAAATAAATAAGTAAATAAACTGATCCTCTCTCTCTCTCTCTCTTTTTTTTTTAAAGAGAAAGGGACACAGAGAAAAAATCAACTTTAGTTTTTCATGTGGCCTTCATTGCTTGGATACTTCATTGTTACATGGTACCGGGGTTCGAACCCTCATCCTTGCACATGCCAGGCAAGCGCCGCAAACACTGAGCCACCACTCCAGCCCTGCTTCCTCTCTTAAAACAAACAAATAAAAATAAAAGAATTATACTCAAAAACTCTATAAAGAAAAAATGGAATGATAAATGTTCAAGTAACTCATATAAAAACAAGAAAAACAGAAATAAAAAAAGAACAGAAAACAAAAAATAAAATAGTAGACTTAATTAAGCCCTAACATAGCTATAATTATAATATATGTAAATGGTCTAAACAAACCAGTTAAAAAGCAAGAGACTGGCAAGAAGATTAAGAAACATGACTTAACTGTATGATATCTATAAGAAATTCACTTCAAATATGATATATACAGAAAATAAAAGGCAGAAAAAGATGTATCATGTAAATGTGACCATCCAAAAGCAGAAATAGCTATATTAATATAAATAAACATATCAGACAAAATAAAATTACCAGGAACAGAGAAAACCATTTATTATAGAATGATAAAAAGGGTTCATCCATCAAGCAAGCATAGGAATCTTACAAGTGTATCAAACAACACAGGTGAAATATACATGAGGCAAAAACAGGACCAAAAGGAGAAATAGACACATTCACAATAGAGATTTCAATATCCCCTCTCAACATCTTATAGAACAAGAGAAATTCTGATCACATCAACCAATAGAATCAAATCAACATTTATAGAATTTTTCACTCTACACATACATATTACTTTCAATTGCCACAGGACATATACCAAGATAGACTATATTCTGAGCTATAAAACAGACCATAACCAATTTTTTCTGTGGAATATAGCTAAAATACTGCTGAGGGAAATTATAGGACTAAAATGCATGTAAGAGGAAAAGTTTCAAATCAATAATCTAGGTTCTTACCTAAAGAACCTAGAAAAAACAGTAAAATAAACCCAAAGGGAAACAGAAGGAAAGACACAATAGATCAGAGAAATCAATAAAACTGAAGAATAGAAATTTTAAAAAAATGAAGAGCAGATTAACTAAAAAATCCAAAAGAAAAAAAAAGGTAAACCTCCAAGGAGACTGAAAAAAGAAAAATAAGAGACAAATTCCCATTATCAGGAATGGACAGCAGATGTTACTACAGACTCTACAGATATTGAAAGGTAATAAGAAAACACCACTACTGCTCCACAAATATAAATTTGTTAAGTTAAAGGAAGAGAGTTAATTTCTATAAAAACACAAACTGGATGTGGTAGCATAAAACTGTAATCCCACAGACTTGGAAGGCTGAGGCAGCAGGATTGCAAGTACAAGGCCAGCCTCAGTAACTGGACAGGATTCTCATCACTGTAGCAAGACCCTGTCATAAAACAAAAATACAAATACAAAAGGCTGAGGATGCTGCTCAGCAGTAAAGCATCCCTGGGTTCAATGCCCAGAGTGAAGATCAAAAAATGAAAACACAAATTACATACATGTATGTATGTGTGTGTATGTGTGTGTATATATATATATGGATTTCTACTCAGCTGTTAAAAAAAAATGAGATCATGGCCTTTGTTGGTAAATGGATGGAAATGGAGAAAATCATGCTAAGTGAAATTAGCCAAAAACAGAAACTTCAGGGTCAAATGTTTTCTCTCATATGGAGAAGCCAGAGTAGAATATAGGGGAGAATGAGAGAACAATAAGTTTAGACAATAGACTCATCAAACATGGATCACCCATCAAACTGGGGGCAGCCTCACAGAATAGGGGTGGGGTGAGGTGGGGTGCGTAAGGGGAAGGCGGAGGCGGGATGGGGAGAGGGTGGGGAGGGTAACAGGGGGATATATGATATGTGTAAAATTATATGTACCAATAAAAAATGATTAGAGGCACTGAAAACAAACAAACAACAACAAAAATCTTCCTCAAGTCACCACCAGTCTCTCCATTATAAAGGGTGCTATGATTACTTCTCTCAGGATAAAAACAGTTTATAATCACTATCATATAATAAAATATATAAGAAATAAAGGGAAGCTGTGCGTGGTGGTATACACTTGTAATCCCAGTGGCTTGAGAGGTGGAGATAGGAGGACCGCAAGTTCAAAGCCAGCCTCAGCAACTTCGCAAGGCCCTAAGCAACTTAGGGAGACCCTGTCTCAAAATAAAACATAAAAAGGGCTGGGGGTGTGACTCAGTGGTTAAGCGCCCCGGGGTTCAATCCCCAGTATAAAAAAAAAAAAAAAGAAGAAGCAGCAGCAGCAGCAGCAGCAGCAGCAGAAAGAAAAGAAAGGAATGAATGAAATAAAGGGGTTTCAGAATTTAAAGCTTCAACCAAATTTTGAATCTCACCCCAGGATATCAAGTAACTCTTCCAAAGATATTAGCCAATTAGTGGCAGAATGTTATTCCATCACATCTGTTTTTGTTAATTAAAAGAATTTATTTTCAACTAAAGGCCAGTCAACACTTTCAATCATGAGATTCAAGCCAAATAAGATGAGTACTAACTTTTCTGAGAAAATGGCAACAAATGGACAGATAAACATAAGCTATAAGCTTTCTTCCATCCTTCCCTCACTTCATTAGGGCAATCCAAATCTCCCATGAGAAGATTTATTGGGTTTATAGGCCAACAAGAGGTTTCCCAACCAGGCAGTTACCACCCAAAAAAAGGGAAAAATGAACACAGACTTTTCTCCTCAAGAATTTCAGTGAAGGGGGAGAGGGAAAAGAAGATAAAAATGAGTTATTCTAGGACAATCTTTAGGGTTTGGGGCTACTGAGTCCTCTTAAATTCAGCTGTCAGATTCTCATTAACTGATATGGTATCTGTAGTATTTAACAATGAAATCTGGATCAGGTTAAAAAACAAGGTGATAAAAACAGACTTCAGAAAGCCAAGGCTGATCCATATAGGATCAGTGCTTACAATGGAACATGAAAAACATTATTTTCAAAGAATGTTTTGAAAATCGGAAAAGGGTCAAAACATAATGGTATTATAAAACACAGGACAAAGGGTTGGGGGTAGAGTGCTTGCCTAGTATGTACAGGCCCTGGATTTGATCCCTGGCACTGTAAATATAAATAAACATAAATAAAAATAAGACACTGGATAAAACACTGAATGCACAGTATGATCCCAGTTTTTCAAACAAGAAATATTATAGAAAACATCTATCCACTCAAAACAACTATCAACCTTTAAAGCAAGGAAACAAAAGTAAAAAAAAAAAAATAGATAAATGTGATTACATCAAACTGAGAAGCTTCTCCAAAGGAAACAATCACCAGAGTGAGGAGACAACCTGCAGAATGGCCAAGTGTGGTGGCATATGTCTGTACTCCCAGTTACCTGTAGGCTGAGGCAGGCAAACTGCAAGGTTCAAGCCAGCCTGGGCAACTTAGCAAGATCCTATCTCAAAACGAAAACAAAACAAAATAACAGCAATTAAAAAAAACAACAACAACATGGGGCTAGGGATATATAGCTCAGTGACAGAATACCTCTGGGTTCAATCTCCAGTACCGCAAAAAATATAAAAATAAAAGGGATGCGGATGTAACTCATTCTTAGAGGGCTTGCTTAGCATGTACGAGGTCCTGGATTCAATCTCCATTAAAAAAAAATAAAAAATAGTACTACCATATGTATGAACCAGCAATCCCACTACTGGGTATTTATCCAAATGAAATGAATGTCAAAAAGACATCTGTACTACCCTATTCATCGTGGCACTATTTGCACTAGCTGAGAGATGTAAACAACCTGTATCTATTAGTTGGAGACTAAAGTAAACATGTACATATACAGGATGGAATACCATGTAACCATAAAAAGATGACATTGTAATAACATGTGAGAACATACATAGAAATGGAGATCACATGTCAGGTGAAACAAGCCACACACAAAAGACTTATGGCAAGATCTCTTTCACATGTGAAATCTAAGAATTAATCTCATAGGAGTTGACAGTAGAATGGTGGTACCCAGAAGCTGAGGAGAGTAGGTGGCAGAAAGGGATGGGAAAAAGTTGATCAATGGGTACTAACTCTCAGTTAAACAGGAGTAAGAAGCTCTGGAGTGCTAGTTCACAGCAAGGTGACTATAACAATAAGATACTGTACAACTCAAAAGGCTAGCAGAAAGGATTTTTGATGTTTTCACTGTAAAGGAATAATAAATGTTTAAGTAGACATATAACTTTAACCTGAGTTCAACATTGTACCCCATATGCATGTATCAAAACATCATGACACCCCTTTAAAATGTAGATTTTTAAAATTTTTTTGTGTTATCAGTTAAAATACATTTGATTAATTTAAAAAACTGGGGGGAGCTCTATCAAAACATTAAGTGTGGGCTGAGGGTAATGCTCAGAAGTAGAACACATGCTTAGCATGTGTGAGGCCCTGGGTTTGATCCTCCAACATCCTCTCCTCATGTAAGGAAAGTGAAGGTTAGGATTACAGGTGATTTTTTCATTCATTTACAGGTTTCCTATTTTCTTTCTTTTTTTTTAACCAGGGATTGAACCCAGGGATACTTAACCACTGAGCCACATCCCCAGCCCTTTTTTAAATTGTATTTTTTATTTTGAGACAGGTTCTTGCCAAGTTGCTTAGGGCCTTACTAAGTCGCTGAGGCTTTCTTTGAACTTGCAATTCCCCTGCCTCTGTCTCCAGAGATGCTGGGATTACAACTGTGTGCCACTGCACCCAAGTGGTTTCTCTATGTTCTACAATGAACATGAATTATTATTTTTATAATCTGAAGAAATATATTTTTAATATAGTGAGATCACTTTTTTTTTAAAGTGGCTTACCTCTGTTAACTGTTACAGTAAGCAATCAAAATAAGACACCAATACATAAAGGTAATGTTTCATTAGAAGAACTTATTTTAACTTCCAAAATTAGGACAACTTCATGTAATTTTCTCAGTTCTTGCCTTCTCACCTCAATTTAGACTTTGCTCCTATTTTTTAAAAAAATATTCAGTTTCTTCCTTTGAACTGATTCCTCCCCATCTGCTTTCAAACATGCTCAGGTTTCCCCTATCAACTCCTATATCCTTTATCTGTTTTCCTTTCCTGCCAAATTTCTACAATGAGTGCTTTTTAGCTTCCAATTTGTCTTTAACCCTTTACAATCTTGCTTTTATTTTGCCTTCTCATTTGAAAAAACTGCATCTTCAACACCACTTCAAGTTATATGGGAGCCTTTATAGCAGCGATGATGCTCATCAAGGTTAGCCAAGCCAACTCTAAAGACTTTGCTCATTCTTTATCATGAGTTAGGTCATCACGTTATGGCCCATCCCAGACTCATCCTGGTCTCATTAACATAGCTGTACTGATTCTTCTTGTTGCTTTACCATTCTGAGTTCCTTTTCCTTCAGCAACTCTTCTTTCTATACAAAGGCAGAGGAAGTATGATTCCACAGCTTCAGCTATTTCTCTAGACCCAATCTATCCTCTAACTGCTTTGTCCTTGGCTTCCTGGTCTGCATGCTACTGCGAGGTTCCTGTCAACATGCCCAAAACCTCTTCAATCTATTCAATGTCAACACAAGCTACCACATTTGAAATTACTGACATCAAAATTCTCTGAGAGCAGAATCCTGGGAATTATTTTTGTTCCTCTCTTCTTCCTTCCAATAGTCCTCTTAAATCTTCCTTCAAAATATCTCATGGATCCATCCATTTTGACTTTCCTTTTCTACTGTCAGAACTATAGCTTCATCACTTCAAACCCAAATTATTGTTAGTATTACTTGATTTCCTGCCACTAGTATTCTCCTGGTACCTATATTATCCTATAACATCTGCCTTTTGTATTTGTGGGAAAATGTTACTGAAGATTTTCTCAAGATATGTTTAAACCATCTATACAGATTTTAATCAATGGTTTACTCAGTTCAAATAATAGTGAATACACTGCACACTGAACTATCTCTTGGAAATTAGATATATTAAAAAGGGCCTAAGAGCCTTATCGTTAATTAAATCTGTGATTCCCAAAATTAGGCACCATAGTTTTGGTGGAATTGATTGGCTACAAGTATTTATCTAAATATCAAAGGCCTTCATTACTGGGTACCAACTACTGAAGGTTAAAATTATTAATTTTTAATTAGAAAGGAAAACAAAACAGTCCTTTGTTTTTAATGGGTAAAAGGTTTTATTTTGGGGGGAAGAGAGGGTTTCACGCAATGGTGTTAAATACTAGTCTCATTAAAAACAATAACCTGGGATTGGAGCGGTGGCTCAGCAGTTACAGTGCTTGCCCAGCATGCGCGTATATGCGAGTTCAAACACCAGCACCATGTACACAATGAAGTCTCGGAGCAATGAAGGCCACATGAAAAACTAAATAAAAATTATTTCTCTTTCTCACTGTCCCTCTCTCTTTAAAAACAACGACAAAAAAACCCAATAACCTGTCCCCTGAGAAGCCAAGTAATATGTATGCAATTATTTTATATATATATACATACATATGCATACAAATACATATGTATAAAGACATTTATATGTTATAAAATACAGAAGAGTCAAGAGACTCAGTAGTGAGTGATGGGGGGTGATTCTGGATTAGGATTTATGATTGTACAAAACAACTCAATAAAATTAAAAACAACAACAATAAAACAATAACCTGGCTGGCTCTAGTGGTGCATGCCTGTAATCCCAATAGCTTGGGAGGCTGAAGCAGGAGGATCACAAGTTCAAAGTCAGCCTCAGCAACTTAGTAAGGGCCTGAGCAATTTAGTGAGACCCTGCCTCAAACTAAAAAAATAAAAAGTGCTGGGGATGTGGTTCAGTGGTTAAACGCCCCTGGGTTCAATCCCTGGTAACGAAAAATAAAAATTATGCTGGGACAATAGGCGCAAACCAGGTTTGTCCCAAGCAAATTAGAGGGCATAGATATCCCATCATAGTTCAAGTGTTTAATTTCCTAGATCAATTTTCAGTAATTTCTTTCTATAAAAAAATTTTCAACTACTCAGCAATAAAAAGGAACTACAGATCCACACAACAGGAATGGATCTAGAATGCATCATAGTAAGTGAAAGAAGCCTGATTCAAAGGGATACACACTATACAATTTATGATATTCTAGAATAGCAAACATATTGCCTAGGGAGAGGGAAAAGTTGACTACAAAGGGATAAGAGGAAGTTTTCTGGTAGAGGGACACGTTTTATAACTTGATTGTGGTGGTAATTTGTAAAATTATGTGCATGTCGAAACTCATAGAAATGTACCTCAGTAACCTGACTTCAAGAAATTGGAGTCAAGGGGAGCGGTGGCTCAGTGATTGCTGTGGCTCAGCGGTTGCTACACTTGCTTGGTAAGCACAAGGATGCAGGTTCACATACACAGCTAAGCATTGGAGCAACGACGAAAACCACATGAAAAACTAAATAAAATTGATTCTCTCTTAAAGAAAATAAAAAAGAAAAAAAGAAAAGAAAATAAGAAAGAAACTGGGGTCCAGAGCATGTACCCACGGCTTTTCACTAGGTAAGCTCCCCTGGGCCACATCCATTCCTTTTCTTGGAGGAAGTTGGTCCACACTTCAGTCCTGGAGGTTTCAGAAACATTCCTTAACAACTGGAATATATATTTGTTTTGAATGGCAATCACCAAGACCAGCCATACTGGTTTTATGCTCTCCACTCAGCTGTGTGGGCTGGATCCTGCCCTGCACACTAGGCTGGAGATGCCCTTGCTGCCCTGTGTATGCAATGGCTTGAAGTGAATATTCTCACTTGGAGGCCTATGGGAGCTAAAAGCTTAATCTCATTCAACTTTAAAGGCTAATGCAGCTTAAATTCCCAACTTTTTCACTATCTGCCTATATAACTTTGGAAACAGCTGAGTCTCACTTTCTTCACTGATAAAAGCAAAGACGTTTACATATTTACCTAGCCTTACTTCAAGGAGAATGAGAAAACCTGCAGATAATAAAATAAGATTTTTGTTTAAATAGAGGAGGACACCAGGATAAACAGAAATGGGAGTATACAGATTAACCAAACTGCTGAAACTTGAGGAGAAAATACTTTTGAGTGTCAAAGTGACTTCAAAGCAATAGGCAAAGTTGGACAGAACACTAATATTAGGATATCACATAAGACATCAAGGGATCCAGTTTATGAGAAGATGGAAAAAAACTTAAGAAACTAACCACATTAAAGGTTTTATAAAAAGAAAATGGAAGGAAAAGGGTAGGAACTTCTAAACTATTGTAAGCATACCTGAACATAAACCTTAACTTTATAACTTTAGATCTCATTTTCTAAACTTGCAATTAAAACTTCCTGTGTCTTTTATGTTTCATTTTTATTGAAACAAAATGTTTCTACTTCCTGAAACACTCCTTTCCTTCCAAACTTCATAAGAGCTTCTCTTATCATTACTGACTTCAAATTTCCCTCTCTGAAGCATTTCTTTCTCTTTTCTTTTTTATATCTAAACAGTACTAGAAATTGAACCCAGGGACACTCTACCATTGAGCTATATCCCCAGTTCTTTTGTCTTTTTGAGACAGGATCTCACTAAATTGCCAAGGATGGTCTTGAACCTGCTGATCTTCCTGCCTCTCCTTCTTGAGTTGCTGAGATTACAGGTGTGTGCCACTTTGCCTGGCTCTGAAGCATTTCTCAATTATTGTCTTCATGGTTCTCTTCCTTTACCACCTCTTTCTGAACTTTGCTAATATGGCACAATTTGGTTCTATAACAAACAAAGACAACTTAGGGCCTAAATGCAAGATATGACAGAATACTAATGGATCCAGGTCTGTCTCGTCTTGCCAAACTAGACTGCAAAACTTCTCACAGGAAGGGACTGCATTTCTATGCCTTAACATAAACACCTAAAAAGCAATTCATCAACTATTAATGTAACCCTTTAGTGAGCAAATAAATACTATTACAAAGTACTAACATTTTAAGGTGTTTTTTTTGGGGGGGGGGGCTGGAGAAGTCGTTCAGCAGTAGAGCACTCGGGTTTGATCCTTGGCACCACATACACAACTAAGTAGAGGAAAGACAAAAACGAGATGAAAAAAACAAACAACAACAACAGCAAAAAAAACCCCCAACTCTCTGGAGCCACCTCTCCAGCACTTAAAGTTTATTTTTAAACAATTAAAAGAGAGCATATTCGGGCTGGAGTGGTGGCTCCATGGTTAAGGCACTTGCTGGTATGTACGAGGACGCAGGTTCAAACCCCAGCACCACGTACACAACAAAGTGTCGGAGCAATAAAAGCTACCATGAAAAATTAAATAATAATAAAATAAAATTGATTCTCTCTCTCTCACTGTCCCTCTCTTAAAAAAAAAAGCATATGTATTCCATTCAACGTATTAATTCAACATCTTCTGTGTAAAGAGATGAATAAAATCTACATGCCTTGTTTCTCGAGAAGCTCGGTCTAGAGAAGAAAAATGATGAGAAAGCTATTATAATGAATGCTATAAAAGAGGAACTACTACAGACTACTAGAAATACAGAAACAGAGCATCTAATTTGAGTAAAACACATCCACTAGACCTGAGTCTTGATGACAAACAGGAAATTATAAAAATGAAATGAAGGAAAACTCTAGTTAGGCAACCATAGTAAAACTCTGGTATACTAAAAAATCAGAATCTAGAGACTTTCCTATTTCAACATTTTCAGTTCTTCTCCAGAAACAGCTGTTCAATTTGGGCCTATATGGAAAGCAAAAGCTGAGGTGAGGGGCTGGAGCAGTGGCTCAGCAGTTGTAGTGTTTGCCTGACATGCACAAGGACACAGGTTCAAACCCCAATACCACGAACACAATGAAGTGTAGAAGCAATGAAGTCCACATAAAAAAACTAAATAAAGCTGAGTCTCTTTCTCTCTCACTACTGTCCCTCTCTCTCTTTAAAAAAAAAAAGGCAGAGGTGATAGAGAATTTTCAATGGACAAATTATGTTGACAGCAAACAAACCACTGTTCAATCTTAGCATCACAACAACCAGACATTATATGTCCCCTGATATGACACAACAGGAAATACACAATACTATTAATAAATATTTTGCCAAAAAAAATCGAACCTGAATATTACCACCTGTTATTAGTTATCATCTTGAATAAAGTGCAGCAGACAGGAACCTGTTAAACACCATCATGGGCATGCAACTAGAAAAATCCGAAAATGCAAATTCTTTGGAGCATAAGACTCAGTTTCCTCAGCTGACATTTTGAAAGAAAAAATAGGAAGAACCTATATATTAAAAGAGACAAGACTTAAGAACCATATTAATTAAACACAATGTAGAAATTATGATGAAAAGCTATTTCTCTCTCTCTCTCTTTTTTTTTTTTTGGTACCAGGGATTGAACCCAGGGGTGCTTAACTACTGAGCCACATCCCTAGCCCTTTTTCATTTTGAGACAGGGTCTCACTAAATTTCTTAGAGCCTTGAACTTGAAATCCTCATGCCTCAGTGTCCTGGGCCACTGGAATTACAGGTATGTGCCACCATGGCTGGCTGAAAAGGAAAAAAAATCCTTCTTGAGGATTATTTATATTTCAGTTGTGGAATTAGAATAACTGGAACAAGAAACCAAGAGCTGCTGGGCACAGTGGCAACTGCTTGTAATCCTAGAAACCCAGGAGGTTGAGGAAGAAGGATTGCAAGTTTGAGGTTAGCCTTAGCAACTTCAACAAGCTTCTGCCTTGAAACAAAAAATAAAAAGAACTGGAAATGTACCTCAGTGGTAAGCACCCTGGATTTAATTCCCAGTACCCACCCCTCCAAAAAAAATAGTCAAAGAGTTCTAGTTTTTACTGTTGTACCATGAATCCTCCATGGATAAAATGTCAATTACTTATCAATATATAGGATTTATTTTTTGCTTTCACAGGAAACATACTGTTAATGATATTACTAGTATAAGGAATAGGTGGGGCATATGTTTTTGCAAACAAGAGTAAAAGGCACATTGAAATGTCAAGTATATACTAAGGTAAGACCTAGTGATGGACAAAGCTGTACTTTGTGATTAGGTAAAGCAGACAGGGCAGTAATCACTGGCAACCAAGTGAACAATGGATACTTTACTACCAACTAGTGTCTTTATACTGTAAGAGTGACTGAGTTGTACTCCAATTCATTTGTAGTTTAGAGTTCTTTCAAGGTGCTCAGACCAAGTACTCCAGCCAGTTTATCTTTTCCCAACAAAAACACATCCCTTCTTTTCTTCACTCGTTTAATAAAAAGTAAATGCATGTCATGGGCTAATTACCTTTCTAGGCACTGGGAAAATATCAGTAGACAATACAAAGATCCTCGCCGTTCTGACATTTATATTCTAAACGAATTTAAATTCCATTCTAAGATTCCTTCCTAAGCCTATCATAAGAGAGTAATTTATACAAATGTCTCTAGAAGAAATCATCTATAAATAATTTACGTAAGATGTGAAAGACTAACAACTGCCCTCTTCTCCAGAGTTCTCCCCCTGAAAAACAAGTATTTCACATATTGTCCGAGTTGGACCTTGAAGATATCTTCAATTAACAGATAAGATTAACTGACTTGCCTAAGAACACTCAGTTATGACTTCAAGTAATAGTGCCTGTCCCACCATAACACCAAACCACAAGTCTTAAAGATGGTGAGAAGAGGAGATGAGAAAATGAACATTTCATGACTCATCCATCGGTGGTAGGTTTCTGGGTGACTTGTTCAAGGCAAAAAGAATTTCAGGTAGTGTGTAAAACTGAAGAAGAGAGAGGTGGTTACTGGGGAAGGCAGCCAAACAGAGGGACCTTTCAGAACACATTTACCCCATCTCTACCCTCATTGTATCTCAAGAATAAAGATGGTGGGGCTGGAGCGGTGGCTCAGTGGTTATGGTGCTTGCCTGGCATGTATGAGGTTGTGGATTCAAATCCTAGCACTGCATTCACAAGTGTCAGAGAAATGAAAGTCACATGAAAAACCAAATAAAAAATTGATTCTTTCTCTCACTGCCCCTCTATGTTTAAAAAAAAAACAAAAAACAAAGATGGTATGTTTAATAAACTGCTCCAAAGTAAATGGATATAAAGCCGTTAATGAGAAATTACTTAGAGGTGAGCAAGAAAAAGTAAGTACAGCATTTAACCTGGTAAAGTCAAATTATATCCTAATTTGAAAAGTTTATGCTTCTAGCAAAAGCACCATTTGTATTTTTAAAAAATCTAAGACAGAATGAAAGTTAGCTAAATTTAAATAATAACCTCAACACAGTTTAAATTTCACGTAAGCTGAGGGAACCATAACTATGAAGGTGGCGGGGGGAGGGGGGCAAAGAGAGGAGGGAGGGATTTGGGGGTTAACAATGCAACTGTGGGAGCTGGAGCAGTGGCTCGGTGGTTACGGCGCTTGCCCGGCATGTGCAAGTACATGGGTTCAAACCTCAGGACATACGTATACAACAAAGTGTCAGTTGGAGCAATGAAAGCCATGTGAAAAACTCAATAAAAATTGATTCTATCTCTATCTCTCTCTCTCACTGTCCTTCTCTCTTTAAAAACAAAAACAAAAACAAAAAAACAATGCAACTGGGAACTCTTGACTCCCATGAGAAGCCCAACCATACACAGGTAGGCAAAGAAATTCAGAAATTTCAAAAACTAATATACTGTGTATATGCTTATTTCTATCTATAACATGGGGTAGTGCAGAAGAGACATGACGGCGTGGAGTGGAATAAGTGGGGAGATCCTAGACTCGGATCGGTCTTAACTTAGTATATCAATATACATGTATGCATGAATATGTAACGACAATTCCCTCAATATGTCAAACAAATTTAAAAAATCTAATATCCCTAAATACATTTTCCAGAAAGCACCAAATTAACTGATATTGTCTTACTTAGTCTGTTTTCTCCTGCAATTACAGAATATCAAAGACTGGGCAATTTACACAGAAACTTTTTCTTATAGTTCTGGAGGCCAGGAAATCCAAGATCGAAGGGCCCCATGGAGGAAGGCTTTCTTGCTATACCATAACATGATGGAAGGCAACACAAGGTTAAGAGAGAGTATATGAGGGAAAAGGCTAAGCAAGACAGCAGAAGGGGGAGAGAACTCACCAGAATTTAATCACTAAACTACTCCCATGATAAATGGCATTCATCTATTCATAAGGTTGGATCCCTCATGATCTAAATGCCTACTATTAGGCCCACCTCTTAATACTCTCACAGTGGCAATTAAATGAGTTTTAGGGGGTCATTCAAACAATAGAAATCAAGTATAAAAATTGAAAAAACATCAGTGTAATATTATTGGCATACATTAATGACACATTCTATTACTAATCAAGCTTTTTGTTTTTGTTTTTAAAGAGACAGAGACTGTGAGAGAGAGAAAGAATCAACTTTATTTAGTTTTTCACGTGGCCTTTGCTGTTCAGACACTGGTTGTGTATGTAGTGCGGGGGTACTTGTACATGCCAGACAAGTGCCGTAACCACTGAGCCACCACTCCTGGCCTCGATCAAGCATTTGTAAAGATAATTCCTACTCCCCTGAAAAAGAAATTATACTCGCCTCTTGTTTGTAAAACTGTAGCAATCTGTACATTTTTTAAAAAATCAAGTTAGTCCTTTAAGCTCTCAAAGTAAAGATTCATGACCAACAAACTGAAGCCTTGGTTTTTTGTTTTTTTTTTTAAATAAAGAGAGAGGGACAGTAAGAGAAAGAGAGAATCGTTTTTTATTTAGTTTTTCATGCGGCTTTCATTGCTCTAACACAACACTTTGTTGTGTACATGGTGCTGGGGTTTGAACCCACGTACTCACGCATGCCAGGCAAGTGCTGTAACCCCAGAGCCACTGCTCCAGCCCCTTAATTTAGTATTTTAACAGGAAAAAATATTTGTAAAACCTTTCCAAAAAGGGGAAAGCTTGTTAAGAAAAAACTGAAATATAAAATTTGTATTAAAAAAAAAAAAAGGAAAGAAAAACACTAATTTTAGGAGATTTAAGAAAAATGTAAGTTGAAGATACCAAGGGTCTTCATTAACATCTCAAGTGCTGGGGCTGGAGCAGTGGCTCAGCTATATAGAACTTGTCTGGCATGTGTGACCACCTGGGTTTGAACCCCAGCACCACATACACAACTAAATGTCACAAAAAAACAGATGAAAAAATAAATAAAATTGATTCTTTCTGTTGGAAAAAAAACAACTCTGGGCTAGAGCGGTGACTTGGAGGTTACAGTGCTTGCCTGGCACGCGCAAGGATGCGGGTTTGAACCCCAGCACAACATACACAACGAAATGTTGGAGCAACGAAGCCACATGAGAAATTAAATAAAATTGATTCTCTCTTTCACTGTCCCTCTTTCTTTACCAAAAAAAAAAAAAAAAAAAAAAAAAAAAAAAAATTCATGTGCTTCTGTGAACTGCAGTTTAAGTTTACATTCCTCAAAATTATCACAAGTATCCTAATTTATTAATGGTTCTATTCTTTTAGCTTCCTAGATATAACTAACACCTTGGAGATGCCATAACTTTTACCCTCATTGCTTTTCATTGTTAATAAATTAGTGTGATCTAATATTTCTTCCTTTAAAATGTCTCTTTCAAATAAAAAGTAAAATTCCCAATTTCAAAAGAACACATCATAAAAAAACAAATACTTTTTTCCCCAAGAATGGAAAATACTCAAAATGTGCTGAATTAAAAACAAGTAAAACCCACGGGGAGAAAAATGTAGAATCTACTTTTGTAGAAAGTAGAACAGTTATCACAGCATTAGGTTTGAAAAGGACCACAAAGAAAATATTAACACCTCTTCATTCTGTTTGGGGGGGGTATGATTTTTATTTTTCACACTTTCTCTACATTTTCTCAATGAACCTGCATTATTTTTAAACTTACACAAAGGTACTATTTAAGTAACTGTCTCATTTGCCACTACTTGTGCATTCTCACTGCTCCCATGGTCTTGCTCTTCCCCCAGCATTCCAACAACAGATTTTCTTGAAGTCTCTGAACTAGCTTCTCCCCAGCTTTATCATCACTTGTATGCATGCTCCTGAAATTCATCATTCATGCTTATCTACTGCAAATGCAAGCAGAGGATGACCATACAAACAATCAAAATGGGGTTCCTCAACCTCAGCACCACTAACATTTGGAGTAATTATTTCTCATGGAGGGGCTATTGTAAGATATTTATCAGTATTCCTGGCCTCTAGCCAGACTGCCGGTAACATGGTCTCCCTCACACTGTGACACTGCTAAATGTCCTCTGGAGGGGAAAAATGTAGAAAATGAGAACCACTGACAAAGTTTTAAAACTTCCAAAATCATACCTTGCTCTTTGCTTACATACATATACATCAAATGTGTGTCTTATACAATATTCCTCAGTCTTGCCTCACACAATCTTACTCAACAGGAACTTTTCAAATAGACCAAAGTTACTGTCCCAAGAAAAATCATTTTCATTCCCAATTCCAAGTCTTTGAACACCCTGCTTCCTAACTAAAATTCCTCATCTACCCTTTTATTCAATGTCCTTCAATTTTTGGCTCTTTGCTGAACTTAGTTCAGTTCAGCAGACAGCCAATGTACTAATGAATAGTATCATGTACATTTTTGTTATTCTCATATCCCAAACTAAACTAACCTCCTTAAGATTTGTTGCCTGGAACATTTCTTTGATACAGCCAATTGGCTCTAACATTGTGCTGGACAAAAAGGCAATTAAAAACTCAGTAACTAAGAATGAAACTTAAAAGCTCTGCTGTAAAAAATTATAAACTACTGACTTTTTAAAAATTAAGTACTGGGATTGAACTTGGATGGTCTTTACTACTGAGCCACACCCATCCAACCCTTTCTATTTTTTTGTTTGTTTTTTAAAGGTGGGGGGGGGAGAGAGAATGAATCACTTTTATTTCAGTTTTAGTTTTCATGTGCTCCAAGTCTTCATTGTGTATGTGGTGCTGGGGTTTGAACTTGCGAACTGGTATAACCCCTGAGCCACCCTTCCAGCCCCCCCAACCCTTTTTAAGACAGGGTCTTGCTAAATTGCTGAGACTAGCCTCAAATTCGCAGTCCTCCAGTGCAGCCTCCCAAATTGCTGGGATTATAGGCATGTACCACCAGGCCCAGCAAACTGCTGACTTCCTATGAAGTGATTGTGCTTTTTTATTTTTCCCCTTGATGGTGCTGAGAATTGAACCCAGGGCCTTGGGCATGCTAAGCAAGCACTCTGCCACTGAGCTACATCCCCAGCCCACTAAATTGTCCAGATTGAGCTCAAACTTGCAGTACTCCTGCCTGTCTCTGGAGTAGCTGGGATTACAGGCTTACACCATGGGCTCCAGCAGTAATATATAGGCTTCCAACTGGTCTCTACACTTCAGAAATAATACAAAGGAATTAAAACTGTAAACAACAACACACACATGAACCTTATGAATTTCATTTACCTTAAAATATTAAATGGATATTTTGCTCAGGCACAAAACAGGTACGGTGAATAGGAGCAGAGAACTCAATTAAATAATGTATGAATTAATTCATGTGTACACAAGACTCACACAGATATCTCCGAAGTTGACATAAATGAAGAGTGACATATATAGGAAGAAGCACAGTGGCACAGTTAAAGGCCTGGAGCCAGCCTGCTTGGATTCTAACTTCACTCCCTGTGTAGTCTTGTACAAGTTAATTGACTTCTGTGTCTGTTTCCTCATTGTTGAAATGGGGATGATACCACTATCAGTCCAGAAGCAAAGTTTTAAAAAATGCTTAGCACACAGAAAACACAAAATAAATATTACTCATTATTTCACTGGCAGTTATTAGCCAAGTAAATGCCTCAATGTATAAAATGCTGATTCAGTGTGAAGCTGGTTAAACGAGCCCGCGCGCGCACATACACACATACACACACAGACACACACACCCCAACATGCTTAGTTTATACACAAGTTTAAGCTATTAGGTGGACTAGTTTCTTAGAATTTGTATAAGTTCTAAACTTGTGATTAATACAGAACTAATTTCTCTCCCCATTTTTTTCAAATCTGAAAAAAGTTGGCATATATACCTCTATTTTCAATGAACTTCGTAAAAAAAAAATCAATTCTTCGTTATCTCCATATCTAAGTTCACTTAATAGCGTCAAACCTAGGTACTGCTACAGAACTATTTTTCAGAAAGTACAATGAGGTTTTTAGAGTTGCAATCAGCAGTTCTTATCCAGTTATGTCAAGATTTTGTCCCGTGAAACAAAAGATCATCTGTCCGGGAACCAAGGACCCATAAGAAAATAAGGAAATGCCTCGGCCAGGCCTAGGAGGCTCTCGGGAAAACCTGTCCTCAAACAGACCGCCTCACACGCGTCCGGTTCTCTCACTTCCCAAGGTGTAGATGCCGACTCCACCCGAAGATAAATACGTGACAGCAGGTTCGGTCCGCTCCTCTCTCCGCCCAAAACCCTCGGGCCTACCCCGCAGCGCCTAAGGGCCCGCGGCCCCAAGCCTCCTCCGCCAGCCGGCTGGAGTTGCTCCACCGAGAGAGGACGGCCGCGCCCCGGCCACACGCTGAGGGCCGGGCCGAGCGAGGCAGCCACCGGGCCTGCAGGTGGGCTCGGGCGGCGCCCGGCCGGCTGGAGAAGCGCTGCCCGCTCCGGCAGCGGCGCGCGGGGGCCCGCCCCGGCTCGGCCGTCACTTACCCGCGCCTCATGGTACCGCGGCGCCTTACCCCAGCGCCGGCGCTGGCGAACCGCCGCCGGGCAGCCTACAGCGTTTCTCCGCTGCAGGGCCGGGCCCCAGTCACAGCCATTCAAACGCCGCCGCGCGCGCGGCCCGCCGGGATAGCGCCCCAAGCCCCGTGGGTGTCTTGGGCTCCGCCCAACGTTGGCTCCTCCCCTCTCGAGTCGCGTAGGCGCGGACGGAGGGGGAGGATGTGTGGCCTCGGTGCCCCCTGGTGGCCACTGGTGTGCACCGAAGCCTGACTTGGGCGGCGATTGAAGGTGTAAAGGAATGATCCAGCCATCTAGGGATTGTCTAGTGTGGGAAGACTTGCCTCAGCAATCTGCTAAGGCAAGATTAAACAATCTGCTGTAAAAATACGGCGCACGGAGAGACATGGTCATTCACTCATATTTAAATACACTAGGGCGTGATTTTTAAAAGCACTGTACTCTGAGCTAGGGGCAGAGGAGCACACCCACAATCCCAGCTACTAGGGAGGTTGAGGCAGAGGGTCGCAAATTCGAGACCAGCCTCAGCAACTTAACGAGGGCCTGTCTCAAAAATAAAAAAAAAATTAAAAGGGGTTTGGGATGTATAGTTCGGTGGTAAAACACCCCTGGCTTCAATTCCCAATAACGCAGAATGAAAGAAAGAATGAATGCATCACACAGAACTCTGGAACTGTGTGATCCTGGGCAACTCACATCAACTCCTGTGTGCTTTTGTTTCCTTATCTGTAAAGTGGAGATAACATATCTGCCTCTCAGTGTCGTTGTGGATGTTAAATGAATTATAAAATGCTTAGAGGAGTATCTGGCACAGGGTAATCACTACATAATTGTTAGCTATCATTTTTTTAGGTCCCATTATGTGTCAGATTGTGCTAGACACTTAAGAACACACAAAAAAATGAATATGATGCAAGATCTATCCTCAGAAAACAGGTTCAGTCTCTCTGGGTCGAGAACACTAGAATATGAGATTAGGATTGCTGTGTTCCTGATCTACTTTTAATTAATAAGGGTAATTCTCTTCATCTTATTGGAACCAAAGTCTAATCAGCTTCAAGGTAAGCCTGTGGTCAAGGTTAACCAAAACGTGAAAGAAAAATGTTTGCCGTAGTAGTCCTCTTCCCACTTGCAGAAGCCAACCAAGCAGGACATTTGAAGGAACTCTTCCTTACCACCAGACTATACATCCTGTGGCTCACTTTTTTAGGCACTCCTTTCAGAATTCTCCAGGACTTCCCTAAGGAAAAGGCTGCTAGTTTGATTCCACAATATTTTGCGGGCCCACTATGTGTCAGTCAGACACATAGACAGGTGCTAGAGATAGCCAGAAGCAGTTCACAAGGACTTGGTGACAAAGAAAAAGAGAACATTTCAACATACAACAGTGAGTGCAATCACACAAGGTACGTATCCTAAATGCTGTGGGATTCAGAGCAATGAGGGGATGGGAGATGGCCTATCAGATAAACTAATCAGAGTTGTCATTAGATGATTATAACAAACTATTTTTCTTCCATAGTAACAGGGTCCTTATTTAATCAAAAAATTAAATAACTAAAATTTGAAGCAGCACTTTAGAGAAGTGGGAAATATTTTTAGGATATTTTTGCATGAGCAATACCTTTGAGAGCTTCTCAGACTGTACCAAGCACAAGCAGGCACATGCCTGCATGGGGGGGGGCACACCTGTTAACCGATCCAGCTCGGTGAGTTAGTGAAAAGAGCTGGAGCCCTGAGTTCCAAGGGTGTATTACAAAGAATATTTCCTGAGTATGATTTCTGCTAAGTAGGTGTGTTGTTTTAAAGAAAATAAAAATTAAACACATGAAATCACTTTCTCTCAAGCTCTTTTGTTCATCACGATAAACAAGAATTTCTTGATGACCCACTATGAAAAAAAAAGAAAATCAATCCTGGGCCCTCACCAGCAGAGAATGAAAAGAGTGCAAAATGTAATCCTTACCTCAAAGATGTGGTAAGACAAGTAATGGAGTCCTGTGATTCAGGGAAACTACTGTGTTAATACAGAAGAATCTCAGCTGAAATAAGACTTCTGGTTACCTAAAGGCTAGAAAAGAACCTCAATATTTTCCTTTCTAAGCTTGTTAGAACACAGAATCTCTTGAAGTTCCTTCCCGGACCCAGGTTCTAAGATTTACCAGTCATAAGCCACCATGCCCACCAGCTCTCATAATTTAGCATAAAGCAGCCTTCGTATTGCTACTTTTGAAATACACACAAATATTACCATTTTAGTGATGAAAATTCATTGATTCTTTTCCTATCAATAAAACTGAATTTTCACTGGGCACAGTGGTGCATGCCTGTAACACCAGCAGCTCTGGAGGCTGAGGCAAGAGGATTGCAAATTCACAGCTAGTCTCAGCAACTAGTGAGATCCTGTCTCAAAATAAAATATAAAAAGGGGACTGGGGATGTGACTTACTGGTTAAGTGCACCTGGATTCAATCCTGAGGAAGGAAGGGAGGGAAGAAGGTTGGAGGCGGGTAGGGAAGGAAAATAATTTTTTCCCTTGCGGCTTAACGAAGTTGAAATTTTTATTTAAAAATAAATAAGAGCAGAGGCTGGAGTGGAGGCTCAGTGTTTACAGTGCTTGCCTGGCATGAATGAGTACGAGGGTTCAGACCCCAGCACCATGTACACAGTCAAGTCTTGGAGCAACGAAAACCCCATGAAAAACTAAATAAAATTGATTCTCTCTCTCTCTCATTGTCCCTCTTTCTTAAAATAAACAAGTACAGCCCATGCATATTTTTTTTAAAAAATTCCTATATTTGTATTCAAAAAGGTGGTTCATAACAGGCCTTCCCTTGGGAAGGCTTCCAAGAGAGCCTTTTCATCCCTTCCTTCTGAGAGAACAGGCTGCTGAGTTAGCCTTCCAGCCTCTCACCCTTCTCTCTAACGGGTACAGAATCATTCAGGGACTGTGTGTAGCTATTCCAGATCCATAAACTCCCACTGAGAAAAGAATTCTATCGCAAAATCCTATGTGGTGATCAAGAAAAGGAGGGTGGAGGAGGATTTCAGCTTCGTCTGACAAGATGGATGGATTTGGACAGGTCTAGTGTTTCAGAGAGAAGGAAGTGTAAAGTAAGTTCTAGGAACACTGTCCACTTGATCTGAGTAGTGTGAAGAGAGCCTTGGAGAGTAGCAGGTGCGATGCATGTAAGCATCTTGTAGGTTGTGAAGACCTGGAATTATTAAGGAACAATATTTGCAGGCAGTGAGGAGACAACAGAGACCATTAGCAGGAGAGTGACAAAGTCAGTACTTTAAAAGATTGATCTGTTATCAGGATGCAGGAAAGCTAGGGGGAGGGAGGAAGGTTTAGTGGCAAGAACCTTAGGTATGAAGATTCAGACTGGAGGTTCAGGAAACCACAGTACGTGTTGCTCTTATGTCATTCTCCTCAGCTCAGACCTGCGCTGGGCCTGTTAGAGGAAGATGCTGGGAGACTGAATTAACATCAATAGTTCATCTGTTCCATAAGTAATAATACCTACTGCTCAGCATCAGTATCTTTGGAAAAAATCCAGGCAATTGACTTTGGAAAAAGCAATCCCCATGTAAAGAAAGTAATGATAATACCAGATAAAGCTGTGGCAGTAGAGATGAGCATAATTACTCCTGGTTTACAAGATTTGTGATTGTATCAAACATCACCACAATTCTGATACCCTGCTTGGGGGCAGTGGCAGTTTTGTTTGAGATTTTTTTGCGGGGTGGAGGGTGGGAGTGGAAGTGAGGTATTGAGTAGTTGAGGATTCTATTGGAAAGAGTTTGTTTCTAATATATCTGCAGCTCTATTACACCTCTACATCTGGGAAGCAGGTGAGCCAGAAACATTTAGTCAACTCTTAGAAGTATAAATCAGCATATTTCAGAAGGCCCATTTGCACTTATCAACATTTTAAACTATACAAACTCTGTAGTAAGTTCCTACAGAACTGTGTTGACAGCTACTCAAGGATATTCACAGCAGGTTTTTTTTTTTAACACTGAAAAATGAGAACAACCTAAGTGCCATCAAACAGGGACTGATTAACTAAATTATCATACACCCATGCCATGTAACACGGCAGCCTTGAAGAAAAATGAGTTAGATCTGCATGACAGACATGGAAGACATCCAAGATAGATTAAGTGATAAAAGCAAGTTAATGGACAGTATTTAGTATGTTCCTGTCTATGCAGTGAGAAAATTAAATAATCCTACATTTATGTACATGTTTAAAGGGATGATTTGTCTTTTAAGTACTAAAAAGTACCTGTTGTTCTCTTTCAACTCTTATGAATTCTACTTCATCATTGTATTAGTCTGATTGAGCTGCCATAGCATAATACTGGACGGTTTAAACAACAGAACTTGTTTTCTCACAACTCTGGAGGCTGGGAGGTTCAAGTTCAAGGTGCTGGCTAGTTTAGTAAAGGCTCTCTTTCATGTCTTAAAGATGGTTGCTTTCTCATTGTGTGCTCACATGGGGGAGTCCAGGTGAGGTGGGTGGGGCAGAAAGTTGCTTGCTGTTTCTTGTAAGGAAACTAATGCTAGGACTGGAGCAGTGGCTCAGTGGTTGTGGCACTTGCCTGGCATGCACGAAGATGAGGGTTTGAACCCCAGCACCACATACACAACTAGGTACCAGAAAAACAAAATAAATAACAATTTATTCTCTTTAAAAAAATAAGGGAACTAATGCTATCATGAGAACTCTGACTTTATGACTTCATCCACACCTGTTTACTTTCCAAAGGCCCCATCTCTCCAAACACCATCACACTAGGGATTAGGGTTTCAACATAAGAGTTCTGGGTGGACACAAACATTCAGGTTCTAATAATCCTTCAAAAGTTTAAGGTTATAAAGCAATGCTTTATACGTGAGCTGACTGAAGTTGTTTTTTTTTTTTTAAACTGGCACACAGGAAAAATTTTTTTCCAAAGGATCTGAACTGCTCATTTAGATACTTGATTTAAAGACAATTTAGCCCACTTAAAGATAGCTGAAATTAATCACCAGAACAAGTGGATGAATTCAGAGTAACCAAACTTGGAGAGACCTGTTAGACCACAGTACTATATCATTATGACTCATGCTATGGATGTCATTCTTATCCTTTCATGGGATCTGTGGGAATGGCAACCTTCCCAGTCTCCTAAGCAAGTGCTGGAGGGAAGCATACTATAATGGGAAATTGTTAAAATGTGAACTGCACAAAAGTGCTCCTGAAATAAAGGTTAGTTGCTAAGAAAGAATGGTATTCCTAGACCAAGATCTTCTCCCAGCACTGCTAGTTCATATCATTACTGACAGGGACATTTTGTGAAATTGCAAATCCATGAACCAGATATTGAAGAAAAATTTTAACATGCACAGAAATGTGTGGTAACCCAATAGTAACTAACAAGGTAGGACCTTACAATGATTTTTTTTTCATTATAGGGATTTGAAAACATAAAAAGAATAAATGGGAGGGAAATTTCCCCTTGTTAAGATCCCACTACTGACAGAGAATAAATTGTCATGAAATAGTTTTTGGCTTTTTTCAGAAGGCAATAATGATAGTACAATATCTAGGATTTCCAATGGAAACCCATTTTAATTGAAGCTGGGAAGAAGCTTAGGCGATTTTCAGAGCCCACTGGGCAAACTCATTGGACCAGGAGGGAGAGCAAAATAGAATTAGTTAGAGATATTGTCAAACTGTATAGACCAAAAAAAGTTTTTTCTCCCTCAACCAAGAAGGATCTATTCATGCAAATCTGGTGCTTTGAATAAAAGAAAAATTGCTGTATAGGTTTCAACTCAAATGCAGCTGGTCAGAGGAACATGGCATTAAATAGTTTCTTTGACTCCTATGAAGAGGTAAAGCATGAGATAAAAAATAAACACAAAAAATGTGCAGGTCGCACAAATCATGCAAGCCAAGCAAAGCAATTCATATGAGCTATGGAATCATGCATCATCTTTTATATTCTTTAATTAACATCATATTTGCTCAAAGGCAGAAAGTAAATTTAATATTTATTTTAGTTTCATATTCCAATTCATGCTTAATCCAGTTAAAGACACACAAGGAGGCTCTCAAAACAATGACTGCTTGCTTGAATTACTTTTTGTAAAATTTCAAACCTTGTTATTTTAAAGAAATGAAATGCATTAAGTGAGCAGTTTTCAATCCTTGCTGCACATCAATATCATCTGGAAAGCTTTAAAAAATACTGATGCCCAGCCAGGCATGGTGGTGCATGTCTGTAATCCCAGCCACTCAGGAGCCTGAGGCAAGAGGACCAAAGTTTGAGGCCAAACTCAACAACTTAGCAAGGCCCTCAGCAATTTAGTAGGAACCTGACTACAAATTTTTTTAAAAAAGGAAGGAAGGAAGGAAGGAGGATGTAATGCAGTAAGTAGTAAACCTTTCCTGGGTTCAATCCTCAGTGAACAAAGAAAGCTGATACACAGGACCTGCCCTAAGAGAAAGAATCAGAAGTATGGCACAGGATCAACATTTCTAGAAGCTCTTTAGTTGGTTCTTCTGTGTAACCAGAGCAAAGAACCGTTATGCTTTTAAGTTTAGAATTATGTCGTTATAATTGACACTTATATCTTTCTAAATTCAAAAATGGTACCTGAACAATGCAGAGAATTAGGAAAACTATTGAAAAGCACAATTTAAAACGATGATATGAGGGCTGGAGCAGTGGCTTGGTTGTTACAGCCCTTGCCTAGCACAAGCGAGGACATGGTTTAGAACCCCAGTACCACGTACACAACGAAGTGTTGCAGCAACGAAAGCCACACAAAAAAAACTAAATAAAATAGATTCTCTTTTCTAAAAAAAAAATGTTTAATTTCAACCCAGAACTCCATTTTCTCAAAGGATTTTTATTTCCAACTATTTTCTAATAATCTTTTTAAAAGATAAAGCAGAGCTTCATAGGGAGGATCTTCATATTTCTCCAGAAGATTTGCGGAACTATGCCTATTTCATTCCATTGGGATGAAAACCATTACTCTGATACAGTATTAACATTTTTAATGCATCATAATTTTGTTTTATTTTACATAAGTGTAATTTTAGTATATTCATACATCATATTTATTTCAATTTATTTGTTGAATATTGTTTCTATCATATTTATTTTCAATTTAATTTACCTACATTCACTACACATTTTTTCAATATGGTACTACTCCCCTTATCTACAGCTTTACTTTCTTTCTTTTCTTTTTTAAGGAGAGAGAGGGACAGTGAGAGGGATAGAGAAAGAGAGAATCAATTTTATTTAGCTTTTCATCTGGTCTTCGTTGCTCTGACATCTCGTTGTGTATGTGGTACTGAGGTTTGAACATGTGTCCTCATGCATGCCAGGCAAGTGCTGTAACTGCTGAGCCACTGCTCCAGCCCCCACAGCCTTTTCTGTAGTTTCAGTTATCCAGACTGAACTAGCTACCCTCGTTTCAATCATGGTCAGAAAATATTAAATGGAAAGTTCTATTTTTTTTTCAGGGCCTCATGTATGCTATAAGTGTTCTACCACTGAGTTACATTCCTGGCCCTGGAAAAGTCCAGAATGTGTGCTTCTCTGGGGAACATAATAAAATCTCATGCCATCCCACTGTATTATCGTGGATGTGAATCATCCTTTCCCAACACATCCATGCTGTATATGCTACCCGCCCTTGTCACTCAGAAGCCTTCTTGGTTAGCAGATTGTTCCCAGTTACAGTCCTTGTGTTCAAATAGCCCTTATTTTATTTAATAATGGCCCAAAGTACGAGAATAGTGATGCTGACAGTTTAGATATGACAAAGAGAAACCATAAAATGCTTTCTTTAAGTGAAAAGGTAAAAGTTTCAGCTTAATAAGAAAAACAAAAATTACATGCTGAGATTGCTAATATTTACAATAAGACTTTTGTGAAATTGTGAAGAAGGAAAAAAGGAATTTGTGGTAGTTTTCTGTTATACCTCAAACTACAAAAGTGTGTGGTAAGTGCTTAGTCATTTACCTCACTTAATCTCATCAGGTAAAAAAAAATCCTCAGGTAGGTATCTTACATCATACATAAAGGGTGAGTGCAGTCTTAAAAGCTACTTTGAGAGAGGAAGAAACCTCATCCACCTTTTATTACAGTACAGTGTTATAGTTTTATTTTCACGGTTGTATACTATTGTTAATCTCTTAATATTTAATTTGTTTAATTTATAAATTAGTTTATCCTAGGTGTGTATATATAGGAAAAAACAGTATATATAGGATTCAGTACTATCTACAAATTCAGGCATACACTAAGGCCTTGGAATGTGTCCTCCATGAATAAGTGGGGGAGACTACTGTACTTTTTAAGTTGGAGGCAATAGGCTATGGAACCAAAGACAATTAGCATATAGCTTCTGCCTTCATTTAGTGTACGGTTTGGGGGTTAGAGATAAGTGTTCAGGATATGTCATAAACAACATTACACATTTGTTAAGTGCTATTATGCAGAATAAGTGAGAAGAGAAGAATGCCCAATAGGGCCAAGGCCCTAGCGAAGCTTGAGATGAATCTCAAATGTTCATCAGAGACAATGTGGTAAAGCAGAAAAGAAAATCAGCGAAAGCAATCTACATGCTGGGTCTTCCTATGATCGGATGGATATACATTTTAGAATGCATTAAAGGCGGAAAGACTTTTCTATTTCTGCCTTATTTAAACAGTCTGCTATTAACTTACATTTTTTTTTAAGAGAGAGAGGAGAGAGAAAGAGGGAGAGAGAGAATCAATTTAGTTTAGTTTTCATGTGGCTTTTGTTGCTCTGACACTCGTAGTGTACATGGTGCTAGGGTTTGAACCAGTGTCCTTGTGCATACTAGGCAAGTGCAGTAACTGCTGAGCCACCACTCTAGCCCCTTAACTTACATTTTAAAATTAGAAAACAAAGTTGAGGTGAAAATATTCAGTTTCAGCATATCATCATCTTCTTCTTCTAGTCTCCAAATTCTTTAGTTGGCCAAGGAGGCCCTTTTCAACCTTACCCCCAACCATACTTTCACTGTATCCTGTCCCCAAACTCTAGTAAAATTAAATAACTTATACAGAAACACAAATTTAAAAAAGATACAGTACCATTTTGAACTGGTAATTAAAAAAATTATAAAGATGGTAGAATGTGAATGATGCCAATTTTACTAGTGGGCATTTTAAATGAAAATTCTTTTAAAATGTGCATATTCTTTGATCCAGCAAATCAAATCACACTCCCTAGGCTATAGGAACTAAGAACTACTCGGATTCTCCCTGTAACATTGTTTATAAAAGGGCTGGGGAGACAAGAAAAAAATTCAATAATTGGTTAAATTATGATATATGTATACAACTGAATACAAAACCCATTCACCAGGAATAATTATGTAGATTATTTAGTAACACGTGAAAACAAATCAGGCTTCTGAGGCAGTTATAATTTAATTTTACAACAAACCTTGAAAGTTGGTAATTATCTAATTTTTACACATAAGGAAGTTGAAACAATGGATTTAACTTGTACTAAGTGACAAAATTAGTAAGTGGTGAAGCCAGGATTCAAAGGGAGGTCATGTGAATGCCTGGTATGGTGGCCCACACCTGATTAGGGAGGCTGAGGCAAGAGGATCATAAGTTCCATGTTAGCCTGCTGCAACTCAGCACCATTTTTTTTTTTAACTCCTCAAATTAAAAAGGACTGGGGCCAGGACACAGTAGTGCACATCTGTAATCCAGTGGCTTGGGAGGCTGAGGCAGGAGGATTGGAAGTTCAAACCCAGCTTCAGTAACTTAGTGAGACCCTGTCTCAAAATAAAAAAATAAGACTAATAGAGAATGTGAGCTGGGTTTAGACCATCGTGAGACAGGACATTTTTCAAACAACTTGAAATGACAGACTTCAGAATTTGAACCGTTTTCTCCTGGAGGACTGTCCAACAAACCTTCAGTAGGATACATCCCACCCTCCCCCACGCTGGAGACCTCCAAATGAGCATCAAGGAGTACCAGAAGACAGTCCATCCCCAATGCTCTTCCCATCGGATCAAAACCCCTGCTCCTTCCACTAACCCAAGATTTAAATAACTCATAACCAGTACAATAAAAATGGAAACAAATTGAAAACATTAAAAAAATAAATAAAAGGGCTGGGAATGTGGTTGGGTGCTTAACCTGGCACACCCACGCACCCCCCCACCACAAAGGCTGGGGATGGGACATAGTTCAGTGATAAGGTGCTTCAGAGCTCAACCCTGTTATATATTTGCATCATAGAACCGATGCAGCATTTTTAAAACTGGAAAATTCAAAAAAATTACATATACTATATATACATATGTAAAATATATGTAATGGGGGGGTTCAGTAAAGAAAAGAGATGGGGAGAGGGTAGGGGTGGGAGTCAAGGACGTGCTGGGGAAGGAATGGGACGAAATTATATTGTCATAACGTGTGCATGATTGTGTAACAACATATTCCTTCAGTATGCTAAACTATACTGCCCCAATTAAAAAAAACTCCCCAGGACCCCCCGAAAGGGTATGCTGTGCGCATTTATGAAAGTGTAACAACAGACTCCTTCAATATGTAAAACTACAATGAAAAACAAAACATTGTTTAAAAAAGTGTCATGTGATTTCCGAGCGTTATCTTTCCACTCCCACCTAGCCTTTGTGCAGAATGGAGGCAGATCAACCTCGCAAGGTTGTTTTGCGAATTAAACACAAAGCTCCGGGAACACGGAGAACGTACAGTAGGAAGCTACTAAATAACTCACTCAAGGTCACGCAATCAGTGGTGGAGTCTGGATTTAAACTGAGAATTTGAATTTCCTGTTCCCAGGAACTCGTAGGAACGTAGGTCGAGAGCTCTTTCACGGTTCCGATTCCTAACACAGCGGGTATGTACTTTCCTTGTGCCTCGTAAAGCGCACCTCGGAGATCCGAGAACACCTAACAGGTCATTCAGAAAGGGAAAACCTTTCGGAAAATGTATATCTTGGCTGCTTTTCTTTACTCCGATTTTCTAAATCCAAGTACTTGCCGTTCAGTTCCCGGACAGCAACTTCCGGAGCGGAAATGGCGTGTAAGTCCTTGCGCCGGAAGTGATCTTGTCGACCCGGACGGAGGGATCCGAACGCGCTGGGGGTAGCGCCGCTAGTGGGCCTGAGACGGGAATCAGCTTCGGCCTGAGGACCTTTGCGGGCTTAGGAAGCGGCGGGTGCCATGACGGCCCAGGGGGGCTTGGTGGCCAACCGAGGCCGGCGGTTCAAGTGGGCCATTGAGCTGAGCGGGCCTGGAGGAGGCAGCAGGTGAGCGCCTGAACCAAGCTTCACCCCAGAACAGCCCCAGAGTAATGGCATCTCAGCCACAGGCCCAACTCTCTGAAAAGGTTGGGTGACACACACATACGTCACCTTGGGAGGTAGCAGTTTCTCTTCTGTGGAGGTTACTTTTCCCTAAGGATACTTATTTTAGACCTCCCAATAGGCAAAGGGACTGACGAACCCGCCAGAGGGCTTACCTAATCTGGGTAGGTGTGTCTGGGTAGAACAAGAAATGTGGGCTATAAAGTTTTGGAAGTTGCAGCTTTAGTCTTTTGATATGGTTCTTTAGGGGCCGAAGTGACCGCGGCAGTGGCCAAGGAGACTCACTATACCCAGTCGGTTACCTGGACAAGCAAGTACCTGATACCAGCGTGCAGGAAACAGACCGGATCCTGGTGGAGAAGGTACAGAGGTATAGATGTTACTCTAGTCCTTGCGCCGGTCAGGCAACTCCTCTCCCAACTAGCGTTACTGTAGATAGCCCTTGTTCTGAATGGGAGCTAAACTGTATGCAGTTAGTATTACAGTAATTCACATAACAGCTCCAACGGTGCTTAATTGGAAGAAGTATTAGGAAATTGTTTGAAAATGATCTACTGGTGGCCAGACCTTCCAGCTGAAGCCGTCCTTTTTTACTCTAGTTCCCATACACCACACTTCCAATCTGTCAGGATATTCTCCTGGCTTTACCTTCAAAACAGATCCCTAATCCTACTATTACTACTTGTCTTTATCCATCATCCTGGTCCTAGCCACCATCTCTCACCCAGATCTTTACAACAGACTTTTAAAAAAAATCATATATTTTATAAAATATATATGTATAGTTTATGTGCAGTCAATTGCATTTAACTAAAGCATGGTTTATCACCCTCAACACAGTCAGTATCTGGGGTTTAATACTTATTTGTTGTAGTCGGGACTGTACTGTGCACTGTAAGATGTTTAATATCCCTGGGTTCTCTGCTCATTAGATGCCAGTAGTGCCCTTCCCTAACTGTGACAACTGCATGTTTCCAACATTACCAAATGTCCCCCAGGGGACATACTGCCCTCAGCTGGGAAACGTCCAAAGTGTAAAATCCTATGAGCTCTAACAGTGGTATATCCCCCATGAAAATCATCTTTTTTTTCTTTATTTTTATAGAGAGGGAGAAAGGAAGAAAGAGAATCGATTTTTTATTATCTGGCCTTTGTTTCTCTGACACTTAGTTGTGTATGTGGTGCTGGAGTTTGAACCCAGGTCCTCCAGCATGCCAGGCAAGTGCTCCAACCGCTGAGCCACCACTCCAACCCCCAACTCATCATCATCTTAAAAGAGAACATCCTTCATCTCCAAAAGAGATCCTGATTCCCTTCTACAGTAGAACTCTTTTTACTTCTACCTGGCCCTCTGAAATTTATTCTCATTAAAACAGTCAAAATGGTTTTAAAATGTAAGTCAGATCATTCCTACACAGAACCCTCTTATAGCTCCCCATTCTTTGAACATAAAAGCCAAGTCTTTAAATTGTTCTACATAACTGCATTGATCAAACCCCTTGCAACATCTTTGACTTCTTCTACCATTTTGCCCTTTGTTGATTCCATGTTAGTAATAATGGTTTCATTCCTGCTCCTTAAAGATGTCAGACAAACTCCCAAAAGCTTTTTGTATTTGCTTTTCCCTGTTCTTGGAATGCTCGCTCTTCCTCCAGATTGTTTCATGATTCGCTTGCCTGACCCCTTTACATTTCTCAAGTGTTCCAGTCTTAATCCTATCCTAATGGCACTCCCTATCCTGTTTTCCTATTTTATGTTCATATCATTAATACATGATATGAATATATCATAATTATTTTGTTTATTGCCCATCAGCCTTATCATTCTTGTAAGCTCCATGAGAGCAGGATTTTGTTTGATGTATCCTAAGTACCTAGAACAGTGCTTGGTACTTTTTTCCTTTTCTCATTTCTCAGTATTACATGATTATTATTCATGAAATACATGTGATCTTCACAACATGAAAAATCACAGAGGTATTATCAATCTTTCTCTTCATTAGGTATTTAATTTTTTTGCAGTCTTGGGGATCAAACCCAGGGCCTTGTGTATGCTAAGCACTCTACCACATTTAGATACATCCATAGCCCATTGTACTGTAATTTTTCATTTTGGTACATCAAAGTATATGAATATACGATAGTAAATTATTAAAGGGGTTAACTTCAGCTGGGTGCAGTGGCACATGCCTATAATCCCAGTGAGTTGGGGGACTGAGGCAGGAGCTTTTCAGGTTTGAGGACAGCTTCAGCAATTTAGCAAGGTCCTAAGCAACTTAATGAGACCCTGTCTCAAAAAATAAAAAGGCCTGGGAATGGAGCTCAGTGGTAAAGTGCTCCTTGGTTCATTCCCTAGTTCAAAATAAAACAAAAAACCCCCAAAGTAAATCTAGCTATACATAAAAAGAACAGAATACCATTACCTCTTTGGTTTATTCAAAAAATAAATGACCATATTTGTAAATAGTTCCTACCAATCATTTATATAACAGAAATGTTGCAAAAGTAATTTGGGGGGCACTGGGTATTTAGCCCAGGGGTATTGAGCCTCATCTCCAGTCCTTTATTTATTTATTTGGGTACCTGGGATTAAACTCAAGGGCACTCTAGCACAGAGCCAGATCCTCAGCCCATTTTTTTATTTTTTGAGACAAGGTCTCGCTAAGTTGCTTAAAGGCCTTGCGAGGTTGGCTTTGAACTTGCAATCCTCCTACCTTAGCCTTGAAAATTGCTGGGATTACAGGCATGTGCCATCACACCTAGCTTTTACTATTTTTTTTTCTTTTAAAGAGAGAGGGTGAGAGGGAGAGAATCTATTTTTTTCATCTGGCCTTTGTTTCTCCAACACCTAGTTGTATATGTGGTACTGGGGTCCTCCTGCATGCCAGGCTAGTGCTCCAACTGCTGAGCCACCACTCCAGCCCCTTTTTCTAGCTTCTTGTAATGGATGCTTACTTTGTCTTCTAATATGTATTTAAGATTATAAATTTTATCATAGCTCTAACTGTATACAAGTTTTAATGGGGCCTTTTTTGTAACCAATTAATATTTGTATTTTCCATTTTGGTTAGATTGATTAGAGTACATTTGTTAATTTCTTAAGCATAAGGAACTTTCTAGTTACCTTTTATTGATTTCTAGCTTAGTTGCAATATAGTCAAAGAACATACTTTGTATATGTTGGAGTTCTGTGAAATTTATTGAGATTCTCTTACGTGGCTCAGCAAGTGGCTAGTTTTTCTGATTTGTTTGAAAATATAAATTCTGCCTGCAGTTGCTGGGTACAATGATATATATGTCAGGTTAAGTTTGTTAATGTTATTCAAATCATTAACATCTTGATTTGTCTGTTCCATTATTGAGGTGAGCTCATCTCTTAGGATGTGAATTTTTCTAGAAGGGACAGTGATAGATGTAGAAGTTCAAGGAAAAAAGCAGAAAAGTCTTTTCTTCAGTCATAATCACTAGATAAAAAGGATTGAGACTGGTAGCAGGTGTAGTGGTGCGTGCCTGTAATCTCAGTGACTCAGGAGGCTGAGGCAAGAGGATTGTAAATTTGAAATCAGCCTCAGCAACTTAGTGAGACCCTGTCTTAAAATAAAAAGGGCTGGGGATGTAACTTAGTGGTTAAGTGACTCTGGTCAAAAAAGAATGAATGACTGGTAATCTATGGGAAAAACTAACAGATGGTGAGACTTTTTTTTAAAAGAGGGATAGTGAGAGAATCAACATTAGTTTTACGTGTGGCTTTCGCTGCTCTGATACTTTGTGGTGTACATGGTGTAGGGGTTTGAACCTGCATTCGTGTGCATGCCAGGCAAATGCTGTAACCACTGAACCACTGCTCCAGCCCCTGGGTGAGGCTATCTTACCTCTAATATAAGAGCGAGCTTCCTGTGGCAAAATGGAAAATGGAAGAGGTGGTGAAATTGAGGACTCAGGTCAGTCAGAAGCAGGGAACTGGGAATTCTGTTAAATGCATTTGACTTTAGCATCCATGATGTAGTAAATGCGGGTTTGAGGATAGTGATGAAAGATTAAAACTGTGCTTGTTTCAGCGCTGCTGGGACATCGCCTTGGGTCCCCTCAAACAGATTCCCATGAATCTCTTCATCATGTACATGGCAGGAAATACTATCTCCATCTTCCCTACCATGATGGTGTGTATGATGGCCTGGCGACCCATTCAAGCACTTATGGCCATTTCAGCCAGTGAGTATTTTTGAAATAATAAGCCTTTCCCTGCATTTTAAGAATTAAAGGTAAAGTTTTGAGCATAGTTTTTAGCTAAAAGGTGTGCAGAGTGATGGTGGTAGTAGTGGTGAGGTACAGGGGGAAAACAGTGCTGCTCTTGGTATTCTGTTCACCTTTAGTAGTCCTATTCACTATCTTATTGTTTGTCTACATTACTATGTGGTTGATTTGATTCATACTGAAAATGAAAAGTTGTTTTAGACAGCTTCTATTATCCCAACAGCTTTCAAGATGCTGGAGAGTTCAAGCCAGAAGTTTCTTCAGGGTTTGGTCTATCTCATTGGGAACCTAATGGGTTTGGCATTGGCAGTTTACAAGTGCCAGTCAATGGGACTGTTGCCTACACATGCATCAGACTGGTTAGCCTTCATTGAGCCTCCTGAGGTAAGGCAAAAGAAAAGTCAAATTTGGGGCATTTGTGCAGTGACTAGCTGACTCAATTGATGATAGGGAATTAAGAATTAGAGTTCATTTCTCTAAGAGAAAGGGAGAGATGAAGAGAGAGAATCAATTTTATTTTTTCATCTGGTCTTAGTTTCTCCAACACTTAGTTGCGTATGTGGTGCTGGGGTTTGAACCCAGGTCCTCGTACATGCCAGGCAAGCACTTGAACCACTGAGCCACTGCTTTAGCCCCTAGAGTTCATTTCTTAAGTAATAAAAAAAGCTATTAGGAGTTTGGAAGTTATTTTTTAAGGATATGGTAAAATAGAGCTTGTGCTTAAAATACTGATTCGGATAGTTGTTTCAACACTTATTTATCACTCACCTGTTTACTGTTTCTTCTTTCAGAGAATGGAATTCAGTGGTGGAGGATTGCTTTTGTGAACCTGAGAAGGAAGCACCAGGTGCCTAAATATTTGGGCCTCAATTACATCCTGCTTTAAGCCCACTGGCTCCCTAAATATACTCACTCTTAATCACACATGTTGGAAAGAACCAAAAAGCTCTCTTTTCTCCATGGTGAGGAGACAAATCATAGAAGGACAATGTGTATATTACTACAAACACAAAGAAACTATACCACAACCCCTGACTGAAAATAATGTAGAAAACTTTATTTATGTTTCCAATATAGAGCAAAACAAAACCAGAACTCTGTGTAAACAAAAGAATGGTTGCAGCATCTCCTTTCAATAAATTAAATGGTTGAGAACAATGCTTAAAAAAAGTTTCATAAGTTCCCCTTAAATCTGTTTTCCTTAATATTTCACTCTTTTTAACACAGTTGGGACATGAAAATTCTGTTGGAGACACTTGTGGAAGATGTGAGAAACTAAATTACACATGATGAAAAGAAAAACCAGGAAAAAAAGCATATCAATATGCTTACAGTGTAATTGTTATTTTAATAGCTACAATAAGGAATTTTTAACATGTTTAGGGGGGAATGAGGATTGTGGAATCCTTGGGGCCACAAGAATCCAAGGCAATGGAAGATAAAGACCTTTCTCCTGCCAAGAGGAACCTGGCACCTGTCAAGCAGATGCTGCAGTTCATACTTCAGCTTTTAAGGTAACTAGGGAAGGCAGAGGGCCAGCAGTAGGAGAATGTATATTATAATCTGCCCTGGTAAAATCATAGATAAGACTTAAAAACTGGATCTTAATCAAAAAGCAGTAGTTCTTTCTCTTCCCTCCTGAAACATAAAGCCCTTTCCCCTAAGGTGCATTCTCTCAAGTTTTCAGTATTGCTTTATTTGCAGTGATTAAAAGAGACGAGACACTTTGCAGACATACAACATAGCAACACATAGACATGAAATGCTCTAGATGGATGAGTATAAATCTGGCTTAATAACCATTTTTCCATGTAACAGTGATTTTGTGTTTTAGGGATTAAGGTAGTGGCAATGTTAATAGTCACCAATTCCCTCATCCCTTTAAAAGATTCTTACAGAGTTGTAACCACAAACAGCACTTCTAAAATTTGCCCACATTTATCTTATATAGGAAAAATATATATCACTTTGGCCAGGACTATGTGTAATGTTGGGGAATTCCTGGGTAGGCTGACCTTTACAGTTACTAAATCTTTAAGATCTTGTTTCCTAGAGGACCTGACCCATTACTACTATACTCAGTTAAGCAGCTGAGTGTTGCAATGGGAGTTGTAAACAAAGTTTCTACTCTGCAGGAAGGAGCAGAAAAAAAGACAAGATCCTGTATATTTCCCAACCCTGAGTGGGCCTAAAGTTTAAAAGAGCAAAAGGAACAAATCAAAATGACAATTTCTTAAGCCATACTGAAGAGTTTTCTGTCCCTGTATTTCAAAAGAATTTGTGACTGAGAGCTTGTTCCATATCTTACTGGGTAATCAAAGAAGAGTGGCACTGTTGATCATTAAAGTGAAATTTAAAAGCAACTGTGAATATAGGCAAGAAGAGTTTCGTAAATACCTATCTTGCATAAGAAATTAAGATTTCACAATTCTGAAATTACTGTTCAGCCACACAGGTTAGTTTCCCTATGCTGGTAAGCCAGATGCTCTGTGATCACTAATTAGTAAATAAAAAGCTGAGTTTGCAGAAGTATTTATTTCCTTGGCACATTGAGGACTTTCTGAAAAAAAAAAATAGCAGAAGACTGCTGGTTCGAATAATAGTTCAGAGCCTAATTTCTGCAGACAGAATGAAGAGTAAGTTGAAAGGAGAAGGAAAATGCTCATACTCTGGGCATTTGAGTGTCTCAAGACTTAACTATGGCTTTTGAATGATGCCATAGGTTACTTAGTGAAAGCAAATCTGTGTGCCATTTTAAGTAGATAGGAGAACAACAACTCTTTGGCACGATAGAAATGGTATGGCTCGAGAACTTCCAATTCCATTGTTGAATTCCCCCTTTCAAAGATGGTCCAAAGCCTTCTGAGAATATTAGCCAACCTTCCTAGTTTTTGTTCCTTATGATTTTTTTACCTATGCCTAGAAACTCAGGGCATAAAAAGAAGGAAAGAAGAAACCAGTGGTCAATGTGCATTATGACCTGTATTTCTTAGATAATAGCTTGTATGTTTTATACTTGTCACATAGATAACCAGAGACTGTATTTCAGTAAATCTTAATAACTACTTGGAATTCCCTTAGTTCAGCCATTTGAAGAGAACTGAGAATTTTTGCCTTAAAAAAAAATTCTGGGTGCCTGTGTTACAACCACAAAATGGGTTTTGAACTAAGAGAAAACAAACAGCTGAACTACCCACTGACAATATAGTTAAATCTGGCATTTGGGGCAATCTTGTTTTTGAGGAAGTAGGGGCTGCTGCCATGTTTCAGGTTTTGTAGATTAGTACTCTAATATAACATCAGAGTCCTAAAGAGCAGGAGATATCCTAAAGAAAATTAACTATCAAAGGTTTCCATCTTGATTTGCTACTCGTTATTTCCACAAGGGTAACAGGCCCCCATACAGTTGGCCATTAATTCCTTAGTAAGGTGAAGGTGTCTCTGGCTGTTATCCCTGTGATGGTGTTATTGAGCCATGACTTCTGAGACTCATCTTTAATGTTGGCTCTGTACTTTTTGTCTTTAGTTGAATTTCTAGGATCCTTTTACCTATTCACTACCTTTAGCAGTGCTGAAGATTCCCGTTTATTGGCTTTGCTTGTTAATCCTAATGTGCCTTCTCTTAGTACTGAAATGGTTTTGGGACTTGACCATTCTGATTCTGAGGGAATATCTGGTGCTTCTGTCACAACAGCAAATAATATGGGAGCCAAGAGCAGTTCTATATGTACTCTTGCAAAAGTACTTTGATGCTCAGGTCATCAAAAGTTCAGTGTGATGTGTACAGAACACAGGCCTCTAGTTGAGTGAGAGTGGTAGTAAAGAGCCATCACTTCCATGGAGGATGGAAGCCTTTTAGGAAAGGTGAGACCAAGCACAGTCATTCAGGAGCAGATTATGAATAAATGGTGATCACTTCACTACCACCACCCCGGACAAGGAGGACTCGCTCTAGTCCCTCGGTGAGTACTTCCAGGAACTCCATGTCTTCAGAATTTGTCAAGGAGACAATCAAGCAGAAAAGTTCACTTTACAACCTTGCATGTCTTATTCTGCTGTTATTTGATAATAGCATGCTTCTCAATAATTACATACTCAGAATTGGAAAAGTCTGAACTTTGATTCAATTTAACCCTGTAAAGTAATCTAGGGTTCTAGTTCCTCTAAGACCTCTCTCATTTGTTAGATATTTTCTAAATGTTATTAATGGGGCTGAAGTGGTGGCTTGGTGGTTACAGCGCTTGCCCAGCATGCGCAAGTACACGGGTTCAAACCCCAGCAACCCACATACACAACTAAGTGTCAGAGCAACTAAAACCATGTGAAAAACTCGATAAAAATTGATTCTCTCTCTGTCTCTCTCTCACTGTCCTTCTCTCTTAAAAAAAAAAAAATAAATGGTGACTGAATTACTTTAAAAAAATGTTATTAATGGGGGAATCCACAAGGAATATGTTAGTCTAAATGATAAAACGTCCACCTGCCTGCCCCCCGCCCGAAATAAGAAAAAAACCACAACAGGACAGCTTAAAAGATTCCCGGAGATGGCCATGGTGGTACATATTTGTAATCCCAGTGACTCTCGAGATGGAGGCAGCAGAATCACAAGTTCCAGGACAGTGTTGGCAACTAGTGAGACCCTTTCTCAAAAAATAGAAAGTGCTGGGGATGTGGCTCACTGGTACAGCACCCCTGAGTTCAATCCCCAGTACCAAAAATCAAAACAAAACCCTCAAGAGCACCCAAGTAATTTCTAAGTGAAGCTGCTCATATTTTCCTGCAGTTTCTCTTCTCCATTTTTCAACCTCTTTTCCTTAATGGCAGGAATGGGCCAGTCTATATTGCAGTGCTGAAAGGTTCTCATAAAAACAATCCTGGAATAAGAGTCTGAGGGAAATTCCCTTTTTTTCTTTCTCAAAGGAGTTTTCGTTTCAACTGCTTCTCCCCTAACTCCATCCAAAAGAAAGACTGTGTAAAGTAGGAAAAGCCTGAAAAGGAGAAAGGATGTATTCTGTGTCTAGGATGATCACTTAATATAAGATATATTGCAAATATACCACCCTAAAAGTCTTTAGGATTCGGAGAGAATACACTGTATCCCCAACTTCCCAAAGGAAGATTAACCAATCTTACCACTTTGTAAGAATCCTTACCTAAGACTTTAAAAGTCTTCCTCAAAGAGGGAAAGTGGGACACAGACAATAACTTTTATGGTTTCCTAGTTGTTTCATCTAAGAAACAGGCTAAGAATGTTTCCCTACTGGCAGCGCCACTCTTGGAAAGGATACAGTTTTCATCACCCTCAGGGTTTCGAGGTGGCCCTGGCATATTCAACAAAACCAGCTTTGCTTCATGGGACTTGTTAACTATCACCTCATTGAGCTTCACTGCTGTATGCATTCGTCTCACATTGGACTGGTCCCTGGGTGGGGAAGAAACAAAAAGAAAACCAGTTACAATTAATCTTTTTTAAAAAATAAAACAAAACTGGATCCAAAGCTTTTTTTACTTTACTATGGACAATGTAATAAATAAAATAATTCCCTTATGATCTTTATTGTATTCATGACCTGAGTTTTCTCATTGTCAATAAGCAAACAGTGTGGAGATGAATTACATGGAGAGTTACATGGAGAGAAAGAAGATGGTTAGCTTATGTACAATGTTTAATTGGGAGCTAATATACAAAAGAAAACAACAGACGCATGGCTAGATGTGGGGGGAAATGAACAGAATCTATCCTGTGTGTACAGGCAGTCCTCTCTGTGTTACTGGCTAGAATACTACATTACATGACAAGCTTGTGAGAGTGAAAACTTACGGACGCATATTAAGTAGGTCCTGGAATCCTTCCATTGACTTGGCTTTTTGCCCCCGGGATGCCATGTACTTGTCTTTTGTCCACGTCATGTGCACCTTCTCCTGATAGGTTTCTGTCTCTTCATCCTCATCAGAGCCAATGCTGGTCAATCGTAGCATTGAGTTCCGGTCTTTCACCAACTGAGCCTGGGAAGGCCCAACAAAGTTATTCTACCTAATATTCTCTCATACTTCAATTATTTTGAAACAATAATGGGGCTTTTCTTTGGATTAATTGATAGACTGAAAAGGAAAGAATTTGTTATACTATGAAAACAATATTGTCGCTCCCCGCAGCATTCCGGAGCGGGGAGCGGGCGGAACGACCCGGTGGACCTTGGCCATTCCCCGGGAGCCGACAGGACAGGACTGGGGACTGGGGGAGAGGAGTCGCTCCCCGCAGCATTCCAGAGCGGGGAGCGGGCAGAACGACCCGAACCAGGGCCGTTCCCCGAGGGGCCGAGTTAGGGCAGGGCTGGGGCAAGGAGGCGCTCCCACAGCGTTCCGGGGAGAGGAGCGGGCAGAATGACCCAGTGGACCTGGGCCGTTCCCCGAGGGGCCTAGTCAGGAAGGGTCGGGGAGCCGGAAGGAGGAGGTGAACATCGGGGCCGGAACACGGGACCTGAATCTTCTACCGCTGCTGATCTCTCCGACGTCTCTGCTGATCTCTCCGGTTCTATGCTTCTTCTCTGCTTTCCTCCTTCAGGACAGGGCTGCTTTCCTCCTGGCTGCCTTCTTCTCTGGTTCTCTGCTTTCTTCCTTCAGGACAGGGCTGCTTGCTTGCTTTTCTCTGGCTACTGCTTCTCCTTTGGCTACTTCTTTACCTGACTAGTCACTACTCTATCCATTACAACAACCAATAGGGGTACAGTGCAAACACATTTCTCCAATTGTAACAAATGAGTGGCCGAATAGCTTAGTCATGCAGTCAGGCAATTTGCTAATTACAAGCCAGCTGGACCCCTTAGAGTTGTTTACCACCAATTCTTTTACAAGCCAGCTGAGCCTCATGTTCCCAACAAATATCATCTCATCTCTTTCACTGAGACTTCACAGAGCCATGATTAGATCAATGCAACAAGGTCTCACCTCTCTGTCTCGTTCTGTTTTGGACAGCCTCATGTGCCGGAGCATCTGGGACCTTTGCTCCATCATCAGCGTGCGCTCATAAGTATAAGCTGATATGTCACTGTCATGCTGCCACAGACATTACACAAAGTGGGAAAAATGCACAAAGGAGAAAGGAGGAGAAATCATACATTTTTATTTGCATTCACTATCTTAAATCAGAAAAAAATGTCACAATATCAATCTGACTTTTCATTCCTGCTTTGTTCAGCCTTTGATCCACAAAACATGTTATTTTGGGGTTGTCAATCAAATCCAGAGGTTTTGAGTCTTTTCGGTAAACTATTACATTTGTTTCCTTGAAACAAACTCTGATCTATATTTTTCACGTATAATTCTAGTCACGTGTGAATTTAAGAATGAATTAAAAATTAAAAATAAGCAAATAAGAACCTGGCAGAAATATAAAGGCTATATAATAAATAAATAGGAAAGCAAAAACAAAAAGCAACATCAAAAACACATTATTTCTATACTCTACTTACCTAGGTCAACAACTTAGAATTTTGTTGAAAGTAGGGGATTAACTGACATTTATAGCTAGGTAATTTCCCCAACCAGAAAAGATTCCAGGAAGACAAGGTGCGGATTGGGGGAATGTTGGTTTTCTCTGTCTCAAACTCCACTTTCTTACCATTTCCACCACTTCCACCTCTGCTTCAATGCGCAGGTGATACAGGAAGGTGGCCAGGTCTTTCTTCATTTGGATACTGTTGTCTTCTAGTTGAGCTACTGTGAAGATCCGTATGCTGCATTTTCGCCACACCTGACAACAAGCACGTGGAAAATTAGATGCAAGGCCCCCCAAAAAAGTGATTTCCTTAAACATGGGACATTTTGACCTAGAGTAACCCTACTTTAGCATGTGGGTATTTGTTCCTCACTTGGTATATTATTGTATTAGGGCAAAAGACTGAATGAGCAACAGTTTTAAGGAATTCTTCATTTCATAACAAGAAAGAAACTGACAAAAAATGGAAGATGTCTCTTGTATACTGTGAAACAGCTGACCTTTGTCCCCATTTCTTAGCATATAAATCCTAAAATCCTTTAAATCCTTTGTATCTTCATAGTGTTAAGTTTTGTGTTTCTATATGATCTGAGCTGGCCCAGAGCTCAGCTTCAGAAGGAGGGCAGGTCACTGGAAAGACCGAGGAAGATTAGAGGGTTGGGACTTTCAGCCCAAACCCCGAACTACTGAGGAGGACTGAGGGGCTGAAGATGGAATTGCTCAATACCCAATGATTTAATCAACCATAAAATCCCTAAAGGACTGGGTTCAGGGACATTCTGGATAGCTGAACATGATGGTTTCTGGGAGAGTGGCACATGCCAGAAAGGGCATGGAAACTCATGCTTCTTCCCACATGCTTGCTCCATGCAGCTTTTCATCTGCATCCTTTGATTATAATATTCTTTATGATAATCCAGTAAATGTAAGAAAGTGTTTCTCAGTTCTGTAAGTCACTCCAGAAAATCAATCCAACAAAATCAGGGGGTCATGGGAACCCTATATATGGCAGGTAAGTCATAAGCATAGGTAAACCAAACCTGGGGCTTGTAATTAGTAATGGAAGTGGGAGGGTCATATTGTGGAACTGAGCCCTGGGCCCTCAATCTCTGAGATATGATGCTACCTCCTGATATATAGTGTCAAAACTGAGTTAGAGGACACCCAGCTGTGATCCACTGCAGAAATGATTGCTTGTTTGATGTATAGGGAAAAAAACCACATCAAGATATCTTCACTTGCTACATTAAGAGAGTGCTGTATTCAGATAGTACATTAATCATACCAGACTGTAATTTAAACTTCAGTTTAACTAGTCTTACCAAAGAATGACCATATGTGTGTACAAGACACACAAAAACACCTCTTTTCTATGTTCTTTGAGAGACTTCTGTGTTTTTTTTTTAAAAGATGTGTTCACATGTTAATGTTTTCCCTAAAGGCTAACATGGAACTTTATTAATTTTCTGAACTATATTTGAAGTTTGGCTGTTATCAAATACAAAGAAAACTATTTCTTGAAGCTGGACATGGTGGTGCACACCTATAATTCCAGCAGCTTGGGAGGCTGAGGTAGGAGGATTGCAAGTTCAAAGCCAGCCTCAGCAACTTAGGCCCTAAGAACATAGTTAGACCCTGCCTCGAAATCAAAAAGGGCTGAGGATGTGGCTCAGTGGTAAAGCACCCTTGGGTTCAATCCTGGTACCAAATAAAAAATATATATATTTCTCATAAAGTTGAAACTACGTTATGGGACACTCAGGAATAATCCATGACTCTGATTCTAAGGACCAATACTATATAATCAAAGAAGAATTTGTCTAGTGAACTAGGATAGAAGGGAGCAAGACATTTTTTAAAAGTTGCCTAAAATACCTTGTACTGTTTCAGTAGGAATGGTAATAGCATAAGCATCCCCCCATCATGCACAATCCACCACACATCAATGTTGCCTTCAGAAAATTGTTCCACATTGCTGGGAAAGAAGGAGATGTTTTTAGCTACCAGCAACGCAAGATGTGCAGCAGTTGTCACTCGAACTGTTCCTAGGAAGAAAAAAAAGAGAAAATCAGGATAAGCAGAGGTCCTTAGGTCTGCTTTAATTCCACTGAGTCAGGAAAATGACTGCATTTCTTTGAGCAAGATGTCCTATATACATAGTAGGTTATACCCCATTAAGTAACTAACAAAACTCATTGAGAAAAATCTGAATAGCTAATTGGCCTGGATTGAGGATCATGGTTTATTTACTAGATATACTCTTACTATTACATTTCTAAGGAGGGATAGATGAAATTGGGAGATTTTGATGCTGAAGGATTATCATTCCAATTCTTCTCAGGATATCAATATGAAAAATCATAAAAAAAAACAAGGCAATTTTGGAAATAATTCCTAGCACAAGACTTGACAGAGATAAAGTACTCAAGAAAATAAATGTAAAGCTGGAGAGGGTAGGTAAAATCAGGTCATTAATACTAGTAGTTTCTTAGGGCCTTATAAAACCAAGCTTCAACAATGGCATAATGCTTACTTCAGGTGGCTAGGAGGTGAGGATGAAGTGACTCTACCCCCCATTTGGGCCTTTAGGTTAGTATGTAAAATGTTTTGTACCAATAAAAGTCTTCCAAGCACGAGCATCTTCACTTTGGCGCCAACCATTGGGCCAGCCCATCACCACTGTGTTGTGCTTCATGCCCCCAAGGCCACATGACTGGATGAGGTGGGAAATGCCTTCTCTCAGCTTGGCAGCCACCACCAGCTGGCAGAATCCTTTCACCTTCTCTGCCTCCATTAGGTGTTTAATGGTCTAAAAGAGACACAGAATCTCAATAATGAATTGCTTTTCCCCTGACCTTTTGAATCATTATTCCTTCTCCATATCATATTCCCCATCTTTTTCTAAACTCTGCATAAGACTATACCTCCAATAAAAAAGTCCAAAAAAATGAACAGTTATTCCAAAGAAATGTTATCATCCTTTGTCTTTTTCACTTTTTAAGTACTGGTTGCTACATGTAGTATCTCTTCTTTTTTCTCTGTTCTGCTGTTCTTTGTAACATACCAAAAACTCAAGAACAGGGATCACCACAAAGCAAATATTCACACTGCTTTTTTTTTTTTAAAGAATCAATTTTTTTTTCATCTGGCCTTTGTTTCTCTGACATTTAGTTGTATATATGGTGCTAGGGTTCGAACTCAGGATCTTGGGCATGCCAGGCAAGTGCCGCAACTGTTGAGCCACCACTCCAGTCCCTCAAACTGCTTTCTTAATAGACCAAGATGAATTCATTAGTGTGAACATGATCTACTTCCTTCCTCAGTTCTACTCATGCACTCGCTTGACTTTCCAGAAATTCAATCTGATGATTCAGTTTCACTTTAGAACTTTCTCAGGTAAGTTTTCCTTTTTGCTTCTCCCATACTTGTATCCTTCTGACATATTAATGGTGATTACTGATGATACTTTATTTGATTTACTGTTCTCATAGTCAAACTTATTTGGAGATAACATTTCATTTAACTATTACTTTACCTTCTTGGTGGAAAAGGAATATTATAATGGGTATATTATAATGGCAAAGACTAAGTCAGTGGTGTGACTAGGAGAAGAATCTTGACTTGCAACCTTGTGCTGCTCTTTTTGTTAATTTAGACCATAATTCTGGACTAATGTTTCTCAGCATTTCTAGCTTTCAGTCTTTCAAAGTATTATTCCAAAATGAAACCCAGAAAAAATACTAAATACAATCAATTGAAAAATTTCCCAACAGGACAAATTCTATAATTTACAATAAATATTAGAACTGGGGCAGTATATAGCTCAATGGCAGAGTTCTTGCCTAGCATGTGTGAAGCCCTGGGTTCAATCCCAAGCACTAGGAGAGGAAAAAAAAAAAGATGGAAAATAAAATAAGCATTTGAGCAAAATCTATATTTAATGTTCAGTACAGATAATCTGAAATAGCAAAGGAATATTGCTCATGCTATCACATAAGTTGGTAAAGTTGCCCCTTGTCCTAAAATTTAGGAGCCCTTCCCACAGCTTGAAGGATAGATTTATTTACATGACTTCTCTCTCAGTGCTCAGATCAATGTTTGGAGACTATTTGGGAATAATTTTTAGTGTTGATAATCTACAGTTTACTAATGATTTAAATGGGAAGAAAGAATAACTGTCTTCTGGCTCATCTTACTATTTGGGAGAGTATGACTGACTGTTCAAAAGTCGGCACTAGTCAAGCATGGTGTTTCATATCTGTAATCCCAGTTTGAGATTATGTGGGCAGCTGAGGCAAGAGTACTGCAAACTCTGAGGCCACCTGGGCAACTTAATGAGACCCTGTCTAAATAAATAAACAAGAAGGGGTGGGGATTTAGCTCAGTGATAGACTGCTTGCCTAACATATGCAAGACCCTGGGTTCAATCCCCAGCACCGTAAAGAAAAAACGGAAGAGTCAGAACTAAGTGGGAAACCTTTTGAATCAAACAGGAAAGGGATTTAGAAGTCTGAAATTGTACTACTAAACACCACAAAGACATTACACTAAGTTCTACTAAAGCTAATAAATCTCGACTCTTACCTGCTCAGCTGCTAAAGCTTCCCCATAGTTCTCCAGGAAGTTCCCCACAATGACAGAACCCACAATAGTGAGACCCTTTCCTGCTTTGAGCTGCGAGGCAAAGGTGAGGAGGCGAGGATGCTTGACATGTAAGTCTTCATCTAGTTTCAGTAATACAAGCAACTGAGGCCTGTGAAGAGGTTGTGGGGAGGGGTGGAGGGTAGAAAACATTTTGGATTTGGGAAACAGAATGACAATTTCCCCCTATAATTCAGGAGATCCGTATATAAAATATGCAATTGGACAAAAGGATGAGGTCAGAAGAATGACAGAATGAGAATACTGAGTTATTCTGAATGCTCTCAGTATTATCTCAAATTCATCAGTCTTCAAGGAAAATTAACAAATGATAGAAATCTATATAACAAAACACATGAAGAAAATGCAGTAAGGATCTGGGATAGTTCAAAAAAGGTTCATTATACCAATTCCTTGAGACATATGATTCTTATCCTGTAATCAACAAAGCACATATATTTTGTGCATTAACTATGTACCAAACACCACTAAACTCTATTGCTTTACCTCCAGTTTTTAGTGTGTGGGGGTCCTTCCTCCAGCCTAAGCAAAGCAAACCGGGCTGCACTGAGGGACAGCCCACGGATACCGTCACCCCATTCCTTCTCAGCACTGGGAGAAAAAGGAGAAAAAAGCAGAGACATATTTAAACCAAGTTAAGTATAGTTTCAAAAAATAAAGTTCATTTTTTCTGAATCTAAAAGTAACAAATGCACAAGGTAGAAGATAAAAACTTATATTAATGATTTATGTATTCTTCACTAACATAATGGATCCAGTGGGAGCAAATAAACACCACCTAGCACCAACAGACTGCACTGCACAAATGGTTCAGATAAAAGGCTGGTGGGGTCATTCACTCAATCCCTCTATGTATCTAACTCAAAAGCAGCAATGTAAAATAGAATTTGGATTAAGAAAATTGTCATAGACTCAGAGCTTAAGTTATATTGAAAATATGTGGAAAAGGAAAATTCAATGTAATCTGAATCAGAATGCTATTTATTCATCATTTTTGGAAGTTGTTATGATGCGTCAGTGGTTACAAAGTTATTTAGGACTAATTTCAATTTCATTTCAGAGATAATCCCTTGACTTCTGAGATTAGCAAAAAAATATTTATAGTTATGTTTTACTTTGTTTAGTATCAATCATTATTTGGATATATTAATTATTTGTCTTGACCTAATCATACTTTCTCAAGAGGTTTCTTTTGCAATGAAAAGTTTATTATTTGTAAAATGGCTAAGAGTATTAGGGATGCACAATATAGTTATGGACAAATGAAATTACCTGGATCCTTAATTAATTTTCATTCAGCTGGCTCTAACCACCCTAGCCAGCCTCGATGCTTTTAGCAGTGATCAAGGTGAAATCCACACTCACCCTTGGTACTCAATGTACTTGTAGATCATACCAGCTATTACCATAGCTACAATGGCATAATACCAGGAAGAAATGAACATCAGAGCCAGACAGATACTCATTCCCATGAAAGAGAGGGCCCTAGAAAGTTAAAAAAAAAAAATAAACATCTTTCTAAGCAGAAATAAAAAAGAGCCTGTGATAAGGATGCTTTTCAAACTATTTGTGGCGAGGGATTATTATTTTTTAATTTCCAATTCATTACAGATGGAACATTTGTAAAATGCAGTAAAAATGAATTAGAAAAATTATGAGCCTGGAAGGCTGTGGCAATGTGTTTTTGTTGTTGTTTGTTTGTTATTTCTTTTTGTGATGCTGGAATTGAACCCAAGGCCTTGAGCATACTGGGGAAGTGCTTTAGTACTGAGCCATACCCCCCGTCCATGTGGCAATGCTGAGTTGCTATAAAATTTCTAAATGCTTATTCTCAATTTCTATAGTTATCTTATCATAGACTGGCAACAAACAGCTAGTAGATCTGAACTGAGTGCCAAAGCACCCTTTGTAATAGAAGATTCTTCCCATTGCTGTAAAAACATGAGTGAACAGGGACTCTACAAACATCATCTGTAGTCATGAGGATGACTCATACTTATTTGACAAAGCAGAGATTGAATATGAAGTCAGAAATGTTAATAACACTAAAATCATTTTGTTTGTTTGTTTTTGTTTTGGAACTATGGATTGGACCCAGAGGTGCTTTACTACTGAGCCACATCCCCATCCCAGTTTGTTTTTATTTTAAGGTAGAGTCTCACTAAGTTGTGATGCTGGCCATGAACTTGTGATCTTCCTTCCTCAACCTTCTGTAACTCTGCAATCTTTAAAGATTTTTTTCATATAAATATTTCTTTGAACATTTAATTAGCATAACTCAGAATCTAAGGAAAATTTGCTATTAGTTTCCTTCCAGTACATAAGAGAAACTTGGTAGGAAATAATGAGTACTTGTTATATATAATTTTTCAATATGCCTCTTTGAGCCAGGCATGATGGTGCATGCCTGTAATCCTAGCAACTTGGGAGGCTGAGGCAGTAGGATCACAAGTTCAAAGCCAGCCACAGTAACTTACCAAGGCCCTAAGCAACTTAGTGAGACCCTGTCTCTAAATAAAAAATAAAAAGAGGGCTGGAGATGTGGCTTCAGTGGGTAAGTGACCCTGAGTTCAATCCCTAGTACCAAAGAAAACAAAGAAAACAAAACAAAACAATCTGCCTCTTTGACATATGTATGTGGTACTAGGCTTTGAACCCAAGGGGTGAAAAATGCTATACAAGTGCTCTGCCACAGGCCCACAGCCCCTATCTGAAGTGTTTGTTTTGATCAAATAATTTAGATAGACAAGGGGGCTGATATGATAGCTCGGCAGTTATGGTGCTTGCCTGTCATGTGTGAGGACGCAGGTTTGAACCTCAGCACCACGTACGCAATGAAATGTTGGCACAACAAAAGCCATATGAAAAAATAAAAAATTGATTCTCTCTCTGTCCCTCTCTTTAAAAAAAATTAGATAAACAAGGTGTCTTTCTTTCCCTTTTAAAAAGAAAATTAGCTACATTTACTGAAGTTTTGTGTGCAGAATGAACTTCCCAGCTCTGTGATGGGATTTTTTTTTTCAAAAGGGGGGGGGAGGGAGAAAGAAGGGGAGGGGGAGGGGGAGGGAGAGAGAGAGACAGACAGACAGAGAGAAAATATCAATTTTATTTAGTTTTTCATGTGGCTTTCGTTGCTCTAAGACATTGTTGTGTACATAGTGCTGGGGTTTGAACTTGCATCCTTGTGCATGCCAGGCAAGCGCTACAACCACTGAGCCATCACTCTAGCCCCTCTGTGATGGATTTTAAAATGTGACTAGGAAGGGCTGGAATGGGGGTGGCTCAGAGGTTGGTGTGCTTGCCTGCTATGTACAAGAATCCGAGTTTGAACCCCAGTACCAAATACACAACTGGGTATCAGAAAATCCAGAACCAGATTAACAAGAAATAAAAATTGATTTTCTCTCTCCCCTCCTTTAAAATATGTGACTGAGATACTAATTTGGTGAAGTATAAGATCTAAAAATAAGTAAAGACAGAAAAAATAATAGAAGCAAATTAGCAACACAAACAGGTTCATAATGAATTTTTAACTTAAGGGTAGAAAGAGGATCAGAAGTGCTACAATAAGTTGAAGATCTAGATTTTTGCCCACCTTATCACTGCTCCCTATTAGTAAGTGAAACCAGAAAATAAATGCTAGCAAAGAAGAATGAGGAAACAGGTATAGACTGTAATTTAAAAACTCTTAGCTTATGAGAAAAGACATAGAATGGTAGCCAAAAAACTAGGATGGCTCTTTCAGGACTGGGGATGCTTAACTACAATAGCAGCAGCAGCACCACTATTTCCTTAAGAGCAACTGTATTAAGCACTTCAGATTATTACTTCCTTTTACAATGAGTAAAATGAGATTTTACATGATTATGTGCTTTGTTGAATATTATAAAGTAAGAAAGTAGTTGAGTTATAAACTTGGATCACCTGACTACACAGTCCACACTCTTAACTAGTACATGAAATTCTCATAAGAAAGAAAAGTGTGAAAATGAAACTGATGAGAATATGAGAGCAAAATGAAAAAGGACAAAGTTAAATGCTTAGCTAAGAGGGATATGGGAAAATAGAATTGCAATGGGAAGGTTGTCTTTTTTTTTTTTTTTTACATAAAGAGAGAGGGACAGTGAGAGAGACAGAGAAAGAGAGAAACAACTTTATTGAGTCTTTCACATGGCCTTAGTTGCTCCAACACTCAGTTGTGTACGAAGTGCTAGGGTTTGAACCTGGGTCCTCGTGCTTGCCAGGCAAGCGCCGAAACCGCTGAGCCATGGCTCCAGCCCCGAAGGTTGTCTTAACTTAATGAAGAAGGCTGGAAATAATGTATATTAGTGTTAGTATCTTTATTCTTAGTGAGTTATTATAAAATGATATTATCAAGTTATATCAAGTGATTTAGAAAAAAAATGAATATGAAGGTGGGGATTCACATGAGAATTAACGTTAAAATAGACCATATAAGGAGCTGGAGTGGTGGCTCAGCGGTTACGGCGCTTGCACAGCATACGCAAGTACACAGGTTCAAACCCCAGCACCCAGGTAAACAACTAAGTGTCAGAGCAATGAAAGCCATGTGAAAAACTGAATAAAAATTGATTGTCTCTCTTTCTCCTTCTCTCTTAAAAAAAATAGACCATATAGAATGGCTGTCCAAGAAAAACAAATGTATCAAGAACCCAGAATCTCCTAGTTTTCTAGCTTAGAAATGTTTTCTCTCCAAAAAGTGAAGAAGAAGAAGATCAGCAGTCTTACCAGTGGTAGTAGCGGAATCGGGGTCGCCAGTTGGGTGTTCGAAGTAATGTTTGCAAGGCACAAGCCAAGTTCACAAAGAGGTAACACATGAGAAAAAACCTGAAAGAATAAGAAGCGTAAAGGCTGGGGTCACAGCTCAGTGGTAGAGTGTCTGCCTCACATTCTCAAGGCCTTGGGTTTAATACCCAGCATTGTTTTTAAAAAAAAAAAAAAAAAAAAAGGGGAGGGGGCTGGAGTGGGTGGCTCAGTGATTATGGCGCTTGCCTGGCATGTATGAGCCCCCGGGTTCAAACCCCAGCAGCAAGTACAACTAAGCATCAGAGCAATGGAAGCCACATGAAAAATTAAATAAAACTGATTCTCTCTCTCTCACTGTCCCTCTCTCTTTTAAAAAAAAAAAGGCAAGAAAAACTTGAAGTTGCACAGGCAGAGAAAAATGCACAGTTAAGTTTTAAGTTAGCTTTACAAGAAAGTTCTCAGGAATATTTATTATTTAAATGAAGTTAAATCTGCATTTAGCCCACTATGTCATTATCACTACTGTTATGTGACTAATGGAAATCATGTGTTATGTATCATTTAAGCAAGAATAATTAAAGAGAATAACTGGCTCTTACATGGAAAGAATTGGGGCCACAAGATCCAGTGAGGCGATAAGGATCCCCAGCTCTGCAATGGCAGCAGTTAGAAGTAAGGCCCAAGTAGGCTCCCCATTGGCTTTGCTGTGACCAAAAACCTATGTATAGGAGGGAAAATAGCAGTCATAGCTAGTCAATGTGCCCTGACTCTTGTGACCTACAGTCTGACATCTGAAAGATAAGTGTTACAACAGTGTTATCTCTTAAACATGCTGACAGCAATCCTATATAAACTCATTAGAATTTAGAGGGTCTTTTACTAACACCCCACATCTCCATACTTATGATCTACTAATTCCTGAGCTCATGAAGACCACATTGTTCCTCATAAAACCTGGAAAAAAGAAGAGGAAGGCAGGGGGCTGGAGATGTGGCTCAGCAGTAGAGTGCTTGCCTGGCATATGTGAGGACCTGGGTTTGATCACCAGCACCAACACAACTAAGTGGAGCAAAACCAAAAACCAGATGGAAAAAATAAAATTAACTCTCTCTTTAAAAAAAAAAAACAAAACAAAACAAGAGGGCATAGGAAATGGTTACTCACCCTCAGAAATGGTATGATGTTATCCTTGGCAATAGCCTGAAGCAGCCTTGGGGCACCTGTGAGGCTCTGAAGTCCAGCCCCACATGTTGAAAAGAAGGAGCCAATAACAATCACCCACGGGGATGGCCAAGATAAGGTGCCTACCACCAAATTACCTTTCACGGCATCCCCAAACCTAGAAAAGAAATAAACAGTACAGAAATTTAATCTAGAAATAACTTTAGACTAAAAGATGAGAGAGATAGTTACCCAATTTTTTTCTATTTAAATTTTTAGAAAATCAAAACTAAGGTAAACACGAATACCAAGAAATGTAACAGTAGAAAGCTTTGACTGAGAGGCACTGATGGGGAAGAAGGGCTGGGGATGTAGCTTAGGGGTAAAGTGGTGGCATAGTGTGCCGGAGGTCCTGGATTAAATCCTTGGTACCGCTCCCCCAAATACACTGACGGAAGGGGTAATAGCTCAGTAGTAGAGCACTTGCCTAGCATGCACAAGGCCCTGGGTTTATTCCACCAAACACTCACCCCATAAAGGCACTGATGACCTATTTAAAGAGAAAAAAACCTAGTAGGCCGGAAAATAAGCTAAGCTTTGGTTACAGTTTTCCCCCCTCGATTATCAAAATATCTGTTTTTAAAAACATAAATGAGGGCTGGAGTGGTCGTTCTGCAGTTAAGGCGCTTGCCTGGCATGCGCAAGGAGACGGGTTTGAACCCCAGCACCACGTACTCAACAAAATGTCAGAGCAATGAAAGCCACATGAAAAACTAAATAAAATTGATTTTCTCTTTCTCACTCACTGCCCCTCTCTCTTAAAAAACAAAACAAAACAAAAACATAAATGAGATCTTACAGCACCTATTTTTTTTTTTCGTACTGGAGACTAAATCCAGAGGCTCTTTACCACTGAACTACATCTCCAGTCCTTTTATTATTTTTTATTTTCAAACAGGGTCTCAGTTAAGTTGTTGAAGGCCTCACTAAGCTGCTGATGCTGGCCTCAAACTTGTAAGTCTTGCCTTGACTTCCCAAATCCCTGAAATACAGGCATGTGCCACTATGCCCTGCTGATTCTGTATTCTTTTTAACGAATGTTATGAAACACCTGAATAAAAATTTAGTGGTGTGAATTACACTGCAACATAATTTACATTATCCATTCTTCTACTGTTGATTTTTTTCCTTTCCTTTTTTTTTTTTTAAAGAGCGAGAGGGACAGTGAGAGAAAGAGAATGAGAGAATTACTTTTATTTAGTTTTTCACATAGCTTTTGGTGCTCCAACACTTTATTGTGTATATGGTGCTGGGGTTTGAACTTGTGTCCTAACACATGCCAGGAAAGTGCCATAACTGCTGAGCTACTGCTCCAGCCCCCAATTGTTGATTTTCTAATATACAAAATACTTTAACATCTTTAATGCACATACTACATTGACATATCAGACTTTTTTCCTTAAAGCAGATTCCTACGGGGAAAAATTGTGTGTGGGGAGGGATCAAAATGTTTAACCATTTCAAAATCACAAACTGCTTTGCAGAAAGGTTATACTAAATTGTACTCTCGCTGGACACACATGAGGTTTAAAGTCTTATGGCACATACATACTCCATTCCACACAAGCCTTGAGTATTAAAATAAACATTTAAGTCACTGCTAATTTGATGGGTGGACACATGGTACTAATTATTTTTTTTTAAATTAAGTACCACACATGCAAAATAATGTACAAAACCTAAATGTATATATCAATACATTTCCATACAGCAAATATACATGAATTACCAGTACCATGCAGGTCAAATAAGAGAATAATTCCAGCACCCAGATGTCTATTCCCACTCATAAGCCCATCCTTCCTTGCCACTATCCATTATTGTTTTTTAATGGTATGTAGTTTTAGATGTTTTTAAACTTTATAGAAATTAAATACAACATATACTTTTTGTGTTTTTTTTTAACTCAGCATTGTGAATTTTTTTCCTAAATCAATGTGGTTATTTTACTTTTATTACTATATGGTTTTCTACTGCATGAATACATAATTTATTCAGTATGAATACTGTGGATTATTTTCAGATTTTGATATTTAAAAATATTATTACTATGATAATTTTTATTTATGATTTTTTTTTTTTTTTGGTACTAGGGACTGAACCTGGGGCACTTTACCACTTAGCTATATCCTAGGCCCTTTGTATTTTCTATTTTGAGACAGGGCCTTCCTAAGTTACTGAGGCTGATCTTGAACTTGTGATGATATTGCTTAAGCTTCTTGAGTCACTGGGATTACAGGTGCCCAGCCTATGCATGATTCTTGATGCATATGTGTACAAATTTCTGTTGGGTATCCTTAGAAATGGAACTGCTAAGTCATAGGTATGTACATGATCAATTTATGAGATAATGACCAATAGTTTTTTAAAGTGGAACTCAAATTTACACTCTCAATAATTCTATACTATGATATTATATACCAAAGCTCCATACATCTTACAATAGTGTAATATATAACATAGATAATCACTAATATATAATATATATGTTTTATACATACATACACAGTGCTAATTCTTTTTCTCAACAATATTTACATAGCATCTGTTAGGCTTCCTGTCCTCACCAATTTAATCTTATTGGGGAGAGTGATACAGAAATGAGTAGCTGCTATATAGTGTGCTATAAACATATTACGTTCAAATATAGTGGGTGGGGGCTGGTGCAGTGGCTCAGCAGTTACAGTGCTTGCCTGGCATGTGCGAGTGCACAAGTTCAAACCCCAGCACCTTGTACACAATGAAGTCTCCCAGCAACGAAAGACACGTGAAAAACGAAATAAAATTGATTCTGTCTTTCCTCCTTTCTCCCCCACCCTTCTCTTTCTCTCTGTCCCTCTCTCTTTTAAAAAAAAAATATATAGTGGGTGGACAAAGGCAGAAGTGGTTCTCTCTATCCAAGTGAATATGTGAAAACTTTATAGGACAGAAGACATTTAGCCCAGTCTTAGAGGATGAGTATGACTCTGCCAGATGGGATAACTGATTCTAAACAAAGGAAACAAATTAGACAAAGATGTGGATGGACAGGGATCTGAAACAAGGTGCATTAAACTCTAAGTTATGACTAGAGCATAGGGAGTTTGTGAGGGAATGGTGAGAGGTAAGAGTAGAAAGAAGTAGACAGGGATAGATAGGATAGATCAAAATGGTGTGTTTATTTTTTAAATTATTTTTTTGAAGTATTAAGGATTGAGGGGCTGGAGCAGTGGCGTGGTTACAGTGCTTGTCCGGCATGCTCAGGTACATGGGTTCAAACCCCAGCACCCATGTACACAACTAAGTGTCAGAACAATGAAGGACATGTGAAAAACTAAATAAAAATTGATTCTTTCTCTCTCTCTCTCACTGTCCTTCTCGCTTTAAAAAAAAAACAAAGTATTAGGGATTGAACCCAGGGTTTCACACTTACGAGGCAAACACTCTACCACTGAGCTATACCTCCAATATAGTATGTTTGTTTATTTTGAAATAGTGTCTTACTGGGGCTGTAGTGGTGGCTCAGTACAGCTCTTGCCTGGCATGCACAAGGATGCAGGTTCAAACCCCAGCACCATGTACGCAACGAAAGCCACATGAAAAAACTAAATAAAATTGATTCTCTTTTTCAAAGAAAGAAAGAAAGAAAAACTAAAAAAAGAAATAGATTCTCACTAAATTGCCTAGGTTGGCCTGGAACTTGTGATCCTCCTGCTTCAGCCTCCCAAGTAGCTGGGATTGGTTACAGGAGTATGTTGTCACAGTGATGGATTTTAAGGGGATTTGGCGAGCTCTGCAGCAAGTAGGTTTGCAGGAAGAAATTTCGTGTTTCAGAAAAATCATCCTGACACCAATGCGGAAGATTAATTAGAAGGCAGTAAATCTGAAAAGGAGATGATTAAAGTAATCTAGATGAAAAACCATGAAGGCCAGTACAAAGCGATGGGAATACAGAATGGGGGAAATAAAGAGAACTGTGAAGTAGAAGGATGGAATTCACAGGGCTTGGAAACCACCTGAACAAGGGTATTACTGGCAAAAGTCTAGGATGACACCTAGATTTCTATCTTGAGAGAGGGGTGAATGGTGAGGCTATTAAACAAGATGGAAAATGCGAGACATAGCAAATTTTCAGGAAAAAGATTTGTCTGGAATTATCCTGTTGAGAAAAGAGAAAAATATTCAGCAGCCTTAACAAAGGAAAGAGTAAGTTAAAGGTTTTTATTTAAAATGGCAAACACAATTAGATACTTATCTCTCATAAAGGAGATGCTAGAGACACTTCAGAGTTGCTTTGTTTTACTTGCCCTCCTTTACTTTTTGGACTATTTTCCCAACAGTTTTTAAAGTGTATAAGGAAATACTTATTCAGACAAATTCACTGTTTTTTTTTTTTTTTTTTTGAAGAGCTATGTTCATTGCATCACACACTGGCCCTTATTATTCACTAATCTTTTGGTCAGATATATACATACATTTTCTTTTCTTTCTTCTTTTTTTCAGTGCTGGCAATTAGAACCCAGGGTTCTCGCACAACACGTTACACAAGCGTTCTATCACTGGTCTTAACTCACAATTCGGTACATACATTTTCTTATTGTTAGTCATGATTGATCTTTTGTGGGTTTTGAGATTATAATTGTTTTAGAACACTGTTGGATGATCAAGATGTCATGGTAGAGACAGATAATTGTACAAAGAAATTAACTACTCACTTGTCTCTGAGAACAACCCCTTCAATACACGCACCAAAAAGGATGACGTTGCTTAAATCTACCACACTGAATTAAGGAAACTGCTGTTTGTCTTCTAGCTTCAGAAGCAGACACTCAGCATATTTCTCCTATCAGTAAAATGAGTTGCTAAATTTGCTAATCCTATAAAATTTTTCTTGAATTTTGCATATGAGAGGGAGGTTATATAGCAGAAAGTGATATGGTAGAAGGAAATACCTTTATTACCAGTATAAACACACTGATCACCCTGCTTCTACTGGATGCTCCTATAACAAAGACTTAGACTGGATCCATGAAAAGGATACAGACAAAAGATGTGGTCAGGATGGCAAGGATAGTTCCAATGGGAATAGACTTCTGAGCGTCTTTCAAATCTCCAGATCTATTGGATCCAGCCATGATACCTTCAGAGAGGGGGAAGGGGAACAAGTTAACTTCCTGAGTTCCTGGAAACCTTAATGTTCATACTGATACCAAAGACTAGAGGCAAATCTAGAAACCCTGAGAATATAATTCTGACTCCTTAGAAAAATCACTCCATAGGTGTGACAGCTTTTAAAATAGACAGTAACCTATCGGCTTACCTGTGACAGAGGGAAAGAAGATCCCCACCAGGAGAGTGAAGGAGGTGGTAATGTCAACAAGAACATATTCATGATTTAAGTTTCCCAAGACATCAGATGATTTGGCTGAGAGCTTTTCAATTATCTCTCCTTTGGGTAGATAATTACTCCAAAGGTTCTCTGCAGTGGGAAAAAAGAGAATATTAGCAACAGCAGTAAGAATATAATTAGATAATTTCCTACCCAAACAATATTCAAAATCAGACTTTGCTTTCATATATTTTTATTTCTTCTTTTATTTAGTATTGTTGCAAATTGAATCCAGAGTCTTCTGTATGCTAGGGAAGTGTTCTACCACTGAGCTACAAATCATTCATCCCTTATCAAAGTTTTAAGAGGGCTGATTGCTTCTTTAATATGAGCACATATACAAACATCTGTATTGCACAAAGAATACATATAAATAAAAATAATGCTCTTTCTCATTTAATTCAAATATAACTTAACAAAATACTTTGATACAACAAATGCAGTTAACTTTTCTAATATAAAGTTAAGCAGATAACCTAAAGTCCTACAAAGTCCATTTTTCTTTTTTATTAGTCATCAGTATTGTTTCTAATACCTTAGTGTGAGCTTGCTTAATGTGCAAAAAGATTTATGCATTAAGCACTTAAGGTACATGACACTTAAGGGAAGAGTTTTGAAAACATAGCTTAATTAGGAAAACATATGCATGGATGTGGTATTTTAGCTGTCACTGCATGAAGAACATGGACAATTTTTCAGAATACAGAGAGCTAGGTATGATAGCACGTACCTGTAGTCCCAACTACTTAGGAGACTGATTCAAGAGGACCCCTTGAACCTAGAATTGGAGGTCAAACTGGGCAACAGAGCAAGACTCTATCTCAAAGAGGGAGGAGAATATATACAGAATATTTCAATCTTATTCTAGTGAGAGATTTACTGAGTGCTCAAAAGGAGTATATTTTAATAGATAACACTTTGCAACAGAGTCTTGAATAATTTTACTAATAGAAAAGCAGAAATATGGGCTGGAGCGGTGGCTCAGCGGTTTTGGTGCTTGCCTGGCAAGGACGAGGACCCGGGTTCAAACCCCAGCACCACGTACACAACTAAGTGTTGGAGCAATGAAGGCCATGTGAAAAACTAAATAAAGTTGTTTCTCTCTTTCTCTGTCTCTCTCACTGTCCTTCTCTCTCTTTAAAAAAAAAAAAAAAAGAAAAGTAGAAATATGTTGAGTCAAGAGCTGTGTGCTAAGCTTAAGGAAGGAATTGACACCACAGTCATTTGTCTTCATGGACAATAAAAGAGTCTAAGATGAGAAAACTTGTTTTCCTAAGAAAAGAATGAAAGCATTTCTAATAACCTACTAACTTACCTGTAATTATACCACTAGCCAGCCCAGGAATACCCTGGATTGAAGTAACATTATTGTGAACAAAGTATTCATCACAGGTGGCATTGAAATATTGACTTGAGTTACAGAAGAAGCCCCATAACTTTGATGGTACAGTCATGTTGTTAATTTCCTTGGTCTTAGAGCAAATGTCAATGTGTCTTGATGAAAGGGTACGGTTACCCAGCATGCAGACCCTAAGTGAAAACAAATGGAAAAGATCAACAAGAAAATACACACACACACACACACACACACACACACACACATTTTTAGAAAAGGAAACAGGTCAGTAAAGGGAAAAAAAATCTCATCTGTAAGAGCTTTTACTGTCACAGATAGGAGAGGAATGATATTTCTTAGAGCAACACTATGAATGACAACTTGTATTTGCTGCCAAAATAATCCTTACAGGGATCTTGCAATGTATTAGTTATTTCTATTCGGTGGATGGAGGAACTAAATTGAGGGAGATACAATATTCTGCCCCTGGTCATAAAAGTGGTGGGTGGCAGTGATATAACTCAAACACAAGAGCCAACAGAAGAGACTATGTGGACTCATCTTCCAAAAAATGTTGGGCTATGAATCAATTGTTACATCAGAAAGTATCCTGGGGGCTGGAGTGGTGGCTCAGTGGTTTCGGCGCTTGTCTGGCAAGCGCGAGGACCCGGGTTCAAACCCCAGCACCATGTACACAACTGTGTTGAAGCAACGAAGGCCATAGTGAAAAACTAAATAAAGTTGTTTCTCTCTTTCTCACTGTCCCTCTCTCTTAAAAAAAAAAAAAGAAAAAAAAAAGAATCCTGGAGTCCTTTCATTCTTATTTTTTAAAATGCACCTATATTTTTTCTTTTTAGCCTAGAAAAGCCTCGTTCTTCACACCCCCTTGGAAATGTTAAACCCTCTGGCTACTGTGTGAGGAAGACAGCTTGGCTAGAATTAAAAAGCACATCCCTCTATGGCCTAAGAGAAAACTGTTTTTGAACCAAAGCCTAGACCCAGTGGGAGTGAGGGTATTTAAGGATAAATATTTTTATTCTTTATGATTTTATTTTTATTGTACCCAGAGACTTTTTAAATATGAATTAAGGTATATAATATATTTTGAAGAAAATACTATGCATCATGACTTTTTCCTTAACTGAAAAAGAGGAGGAAAAAGAAATACCAAAGGAAAACTTGAGGCAAAATGAATTTCTCAAGTTGAGATACAGCTGAAGTGTTGCCTTTAGAACTTTGTAACTCTAAAATAAAAATTTATGATCGACTCTGTTACTGACATCATATAGATGACACGGAAGAAATACTGGACAAAAGTCAGGAAATCAGATTTCATGTTCTTGCTTAATTAGTTCTTGCTTAATTATTTTGGGGAAAAGTCACAAACCTCACTGGACCTTTTTTTTAATCATAGAAAAGCAATTTTTCTGTAATTTGGTTAAATCAACTTAGGACTGATCCCAGAACATTCAGTTAACTTTTCAAACACAATCTCTGTAACAAGATTACAAACAGCCTCAAATCTGTAAGCCTCCTGTCTCAGCATCTGAAGTAGCTGAGATTATAGGCATGCGCCACCATGCCTGGCTCCTTTTATTTTATGACTAGAAATTCTTAACAGAAATTTATTTCAAGACAGGATAAAGAATTTAATCACACAATTTAGGGAAGAGTTAAGGATTATTTTGACTGTTGATTTTTTTAACAATTAAATTATTTTAAAGTTTGCTGGCCATGACTATACTGTTTTTAAAGTCCTTCATGAATAGTTCAGATATGTACAATCATTACCAGGGGGGAGAAAACCTAATACGTCTCTGAATGATGATCACAGCTGCTAGTTTTATGCTTGGGATATAAGAGGGTCAATCAGACTTAATTTGCTGGGAGGCTTCCTGACAGACAAATGGGCCAACAGAGAAATCTGAGAGAGACTAAATAACATTCTGATTTAAGTTATCACATCACCAGAATCTGTCAACAACTACTCAGTGATGACTAGGCCAAGAGACGGACATACGGGAAGTGTGGCGGGGCAAAAGAAGACTTGATGGCTCCAGCGTAGATGGCCAAAATGGACACAATGACACAGGCCAGGAAAAGTGAGGCAAACTTGTTCACATAGCGTACGCCGATGAAAACCACCAATACCATGAGGACCAAAAAGGCTGTGCCGTAGACACGCATGTTATTTAGCATGGCTGCTGATTCCTTGAGTGCATCATCACTGCGAAAGATGGCAGCCCGGGGGACGATATATACCTGGTAGGCAAAACCGTAGAAAATGAGGTCATTTTAAAATAATCAAGTAAAAGGCCTGAAGGAAAAGCAAGGTTAAAACAAAAAAACAAACAAACAAAAAAAATGGGGCTGGAGAGGTGGCTCAGCAGCTGGAGCACTTACTTGCCTGGCATGAGTGAGGACCTGATTCAAACCCCAGCACCACAAATACAACTAGGTGTCAAAAAAACAAAGGCCAGATGAAAAAATAAAATTGATTCTTTCTCTCTCTCTCTCCCTCTTAAAAAAGAAAAAGATAAAATAAAAACAAAAAGGTGACTGTAGAGGGCTGGAGTGGAGGCTGAGTGGTTACAGAGCTTGCTTGGCATGCACAAGGACGTGGGTTTGAACCCCAGCACCACATGCACAATGAAGTGTCAGAGCAACGAAAGCCACATGAAAAACTAACTAAAATTGATTCTCTCTCTCTGGTTCTCTCTTAAAATAAAACAAAACAAAAATGACTGGAGAACTAGCCAAATTCCTATTTATATCTAGAATGCCTATAGAAATGGAATATCATGGATTTTTTCTCCTGTTTGCTATTCTGAATAACTATTTCCAAATGGGGAAAAAAAGGACAAAGTTAATATTTTTTATCCCAAGGGATATATAAAATTATGATTATTTTGAGCCCTGCTTCTTCAATCATTGCTTTAAACAGAAAAAAATATATCCCAGTGAATAGAGAAATAGAAAATATTTTATTTCAATTGGATATATATGTGTATGTATATATTTATTTTAAACAGCTATATTTCTCTATTTCCCTATTGGCACAGGGTCTGTCTTCTCAAGACTTCAACTCCTTGGTTGAAGCAGTAAAGTGCCAGTGATCAGTGGAGGGCAAGGGATAGGCAGGTGAAGGATACCTTGACTTTTCTGCCTCTTATTCACAGTAACAGCCCAGTAATGAGTTAGTAACCACCTCACTGATTCCTACAGATGATCTCTCAGAAGCTCTGATACTGAATAACAAACCCAAATCTATACATTTTCTATACTCTAGACCACAATTAAGACTACTCACCAGAAATATTTCAATGGCACCAAGGATGTACATGGCTGCTGCAAATGTGGTACCAAGATAAAAGCAGAGGCCAACAGCCCCCCCAAACTCTGGGCCCAGTGCCCGGGAAATCATAAAATATGAGCCCCCAGCTAAAAGACAAAATAGAAGATGAATAGGATAAAGATAATGTATTAGTAAAAGGTACATAAACAAGTCATAAATAAGAACAATGAACAGCCAGGCATGGCGGTGCATGCCTGCAATCCCAGAGGCTCAGGAGACTGAAGCAGGAAGGATCACAAGTTCAAAGCCAGCCTCAGCAACTTAATGAGGCCCTAAGCAACTTAGCAAGACCCTGTCTCAAAATAAAAAAATAAAAAAAGGGATGAGAATGTGGCTCAATGGTTAAACACCTTGTGTTCAATCCTGGTTTAAAAAAAAAAACAAAAAACAAACAATAAACATATGCATGAAGGGTAAAGGTCTCAGGCTTTTGCAAATCCTGAATGTGACAAAAAGTAGACTTGCTAGTAAGAAGTTAAGATTAAGCCTTATTATAAGATATAATGCACATCTAATGCTTCTCATGAAGCAGTGCATTTTGCCAGTAGTAGGAAGAAATTAGGAAATATTACTTCAGGCATATAATAATTTAAAAAATATATTCTAACTAGACGATGCTAAGAACATGGCTGAGGTTAAAGAAACAGTAGAGAAAAATAAGGAGATTTTTAAAAAGATATCCTGAAGTCAAATGGTATTAGTATTGATGACCTATAGACTATTACTCTGTTGTAGTACAGAACGACAGACCAAACAGTATTCTGTTCACTGGAATTTTGTGCCTCTGGTTTTATGGTATAAACATACAGTAATCATTGATGATCCCTAAAATCCCAGCTTGGCTTACTGACCTGGCACCACTCCATTAGTGGCAATGGCACTCATGGAGATGGCAGTCAACATTGTCTGTAGAAAAAGAGAAAGGAGAATATTGTTATGAGATAAAGCTGACATTTCTGTAGACCTCAGGATACTTATTAAATATTTAAATCTTTTTCCTTTTATGGATGAAGTGACTGGAATACCCAATGGTTTGAAAATGAGATAATATGGCTCAATTCATTGCACTAGTCACACTACTATTATCGGACATATACATTTTAAAATGGCCCTAACATTGAAATCAGTAGATAAGGGGCTATTAAGAATAACTGATCTAACCCTGAATCTCCTAGTTAAATAGAAAACAAAGCCTAACATTACTCAATAGGAATTACTGGGGCTGGAGTGATGGCTCAGCGGTGATGGCGCTTGCCTGGCACTGAAGTTCAAACCCCAGCACCACGTACACAATGAAGTCTCGGAGCAACGAAGGCCACGTGAAAAAATAAGTAAAAATTGTTTCTCTCTCTCTCACTGCCCCGCTTTCAAAAAAGGGAGGAATTATTATAGGAAAAAACTTGGAAAATTGCTTCCTGACTAAAGCTATGATACTGAGCTATATTCTAGCTATGATACCAAAAACAAAATGGAACTGATGAAAACTTTTGAGCATGTAAGAACTGTTTTAAAACATTACCTAGTAGCAGATTATGGAATGGGCTGCAGATAGGGAATACCTGGAGGCAGGGTGATTGGTTAGTAGGCTACTATAGGAGTTCAGTGAAAAGTAAAAGTGCAGAGGTGGTAGTGGGAATGAAAAGGAAGTTACATATACAAAATTTCAGAGAGAATAGAGTGCACCGCCCTATGTAGCTAGATATGAAAGGCAATGAGGGAGTAAAAAATATGGCTTTGAAGCTACAAGTCTGAGAAACTTTTTTTTTTTAAAAAAGGTAGTATCATTAAGTTATTAATGTTATGGGCTATATCTGCTTAACCTGCTTTGTATAGTATCCAGCTGAGCATGACACATAGGGAGGGCGTAACAGTGACAGGAATGAAAGACAATAGAAACCTACAATGAAAATGATAGATATGACTGAGATACATAAAAATAGGAGTTTAAGGTAGTGGAAGATCAGGATGTTCTCAGTATAGGGGAAAGACCTGGAAAAAAAACAATTGAATTCCTAGGGAAGGGATAAGGAAGGAGACTTCAAAATTAAACCAAACCAAACCAAAACCCAAATACACCTCACGCCCGCCCCACACCAAATAACTGTTCACATTTTTTCCTCAAGGCATACTTGAGGGGCTGGAGTAGTGGCTCAGCAGTAGACCACTTGCCTGGCACATGCAAGGACCCAGGTTCAAACCCCAGCACTGCATACGCAACTAAGTGTTGGAAAAACTAAAACCAGATGAAAAAGTAAATAAAATTCTTTCTCTCTCTTTTTTTTTATTAGATGAATATGGGGTTACAATTGAGGGGGAATCGTCAAACAATCAAGAACAAATGTATATTTACATAGTCATCCAAGGCTGATGCCATGTCATGGATGCCCCCCTTGGGTTACCCGATTCTATGTTTCCCCCAGAAGAACCCCTGAGTTAAATGGATATCTCGTGGAGGTAAGAGGTCTCCTTCTGAGATGATTCCCCATATTCCCACCCTCCAGTCTTCTAGATGTCCTTCCTTTCTCTTAAAAAAAAAGACCCTGCAGTAGTGCACCAAATTTTACAAAACATTTTCTGTCAAAATGATCTGGGTTCTGAATTCTTTGAAGATCTGGACTGTTATCTTCTTCCTTCTATCTTCCAGTTGAGGTCTTGCTTTGTAATTTCCAGGATATCAGTGAATAACAGGCACTAAATACATGAAAATCCTTTAGACTTTAATATCAGAATAATGTCTCCTGTTGAGATCATGAGTCTTTTCAAGTATTCTCTATTTTATTCCCAAACAGGTTAAGTGCATATACTTCCAGGAGCCAATGTGGGACTTACACAGGAGCAGCAGATAAGGACGATTGCAAACGCCTGAAGAACTCCAGCTGTACCCACCACCCATGTAAGGCGTAGAAAGAGGATCACTCCAAATATATTCTGTAGACATGGGAGGTAGACACCCATGAAGGTACCCATTTGAGGAGTCTGGAAAAAAAGATGTAGACAGAAGAAAAAATTATATACTCATCTATAAGAGATGCTTTTATTCTTTTACTTTTCTGCAATATTGTCATTCTATTTTTAATCTTTTCTATTAAAAACTTGCTTCCTAACTACCATGTTTATCTCAAAGTAGCAATAATAAATTTAAGTAATATCTTTAAGGGACATACATAAATTTCTAGAAAAGTGTGTCATCATACTTTTATTTCTACAGGCATGCATTTTTACCTGCACAGGTTTTCACATTACCATGCGTTTATTATACACAGGCACTCACCTTTTTTTTTTTTTTAAAGAGAGATGGACAGTGAGAGAGAGAGAGAGAGAGAGAGAGAGAGAGAAGAGAATTAATTTCATTCAGTTTTTCATTTGGCTTTTGTTGCTCCGAGACTTCACTGTGTACATGGCGCTGGGGTTTGAACTCGCGCATGCCAGGCAAGTGCCCTAACTGCTGAGCCACCGCTCCAGCCCCACAAATACACTTTTGATTGAGCCTACAACAATTAAAAAATTTCTGTTCTTTAGCTGGGCATGGTAAGTGCCTGTACTCCCAGTGACTGCTGAGGCAGTAGAATTCCAAGTTCAAATTCAAAGCCAGATTCAGCAATTTAATGAGGCCCTAAGCAACTTAGTGAGACCCTGTCTCAAAATTAAAAATAATAATAAAAAAAAGAGCTGGGGATGTGGCTCAGTGGCAAAGTACCCATGGGTTCAATCCCCAGTACCATACCAAAAACAAATTTTTGTCCTTTAGAACTGTTAGATTTCTCTTTTCATTTAAAAACAGAATAATTAAGTTCAAAGCCAGCCTCAGCAACTTAGTGAGGCCCTCAGCAACTCAGTGAGACCTGGTCTCAAAGTAAACTATACAAAGGGCTGGTGATGTGACTCAGCGGTAAAGTACCCTTTGGTTCAATCCCTGGTACCAAAAAAAAAAAAAAATAATAATTCAAAAAAAATAAAAACAGAATAATTACTTCATGAAAACCCTTTAGAATTGGGAATAAATTCTTCATAGTAGTTAGTAAATGAAATAGATGGGGAAATGAAGACCACATTACCCTTTTTCAAAGAGTTAACTAGAATGCTAAATTATGCATAGTCTCATATTTTAAGGAAAACAGGTATTTAGTACTTAAAAAACTCAACAACTTCACAACAGACAGATGGCACTGGCAGATGGGAGTGGACATACTTGATATGCTATTCCCTCCCACATGGCTCACTTCCTCACATTAGTTAGGTCTCTGCTCAAATATCACCTTGTCGGAAGGGCTTTCTCTATCTGACCTATCTGAAATACTAACCCTTTTGTCTGGCTCTCTTGTCAGTCCTTCTCTGTAACCCTGCTTAAATTTTTGTTACAACATTTACCAAGACTTAATACGTAATATACTTTAACAGAGTTAAAACACCTTATGGACTATCTTCCTACAGGACAGTTAGGACACTGCATGTGCTGTCTGTGCTATGACACCAATGCCCAGTATAGTAGTGCCAGTCACATATCAAGTATTTAACACATAATTATTGAACAGAGTGATGCTCTGGATGCTTCCCTCCTTCTTATGTACAGGGCACTTTTCATTTATCCCTGTTATTCTGAGGCCTTACCTTGGTGGGCTTCTTTTTCCCTTCAGTGATGTTTTCTGCTTCTTCATGTTCCTTGGCTCCTTGTGTTAGATTAGTGTAATTGGCCATGCGGTTAAGAAGAGAAGACACTTTTGGTCTGGTGTCCATTTCTTCCTATAAAGCCAGAAATACAGAAAAAGTGAGTTGTCAAGAACACTGAAATTTAGCACCAAAATAAACTTTCTACTAGAAAACTGCAAAGTAAATAAATTATTTCATATGTAAGTATTTTAAGAACATTTATTAAAGACACTGCTTGCCCCTCACATTTAAAAGGTCACAGACGAGCTGGAAATGTAGCTCAGTGGTAGAGTACTTGCCTTGCATGTGCAAGGGCCATGGTTTGATCCCCAGCACCACAAAATGCAAAAACAAAACAAAAAGCCATAATTAGGTCACCATTAATCTTTATAAAATTCTTTTTTAAAGGAATAAATTAAAATTTTATGCATTTATAACGTGCAATACTATGTTTTGATATGTGTATACATTATGGAATGATTAAATCAAGCTATTTAACATATACATGACCTCAAATACTCATTTCTTTTTTGTGGTGAGACCATTTAAAATCTACTATCTGATGGGGGCTGGAGCAGTGGCTCAGTGGTTATGGCACTTGCCTGGCATGTGCAAGTACACAGGTTGAAACCCCAGCACCCACATACACAACCAAGTGTCAGAGCAACGAAAGTCATGTGAAAAACTAAATAAAATTTGATTCTCTTTGTCTCTTTCACTGTCCTTCTCTCTTAAAAAAAAAAATCTACTATCTGAGCAATTTTCAAGGCTATATTGACTATAATCATCATATTGTAAAACTGATCTGAAAAACTTATTCCTCCAGTCTAACTGAAACTTTGTACTCTATACTAATATCTCCCTACAAGTCTTATCTCTGCTCCTGGTAACTACCATTTTTTTCTGTCCTTTTTCAGATTCCACATATAAGCGAGATTATGTAGTATTTATCTTTCTGTGCCTGGCTCATTTCAGTTAATATAATGTTCTCCAGATTCATCCATGTCATCAATGACAGAATTTCCTTCATTTTAAAGACTAAATAGTAAGTATTCCATGTGTATGTATAAATGTTTTCTTTATCCATTCATCCACTGATGAATACCTAAGTTGATTACATATCTTGGCTATTGTGAATAATGCTACAATTAATAGGGAGTGCAGATATCTCTTTGACATGTTGTTTTTATGTCTTCTGGATACATACCCAGCAGTGGAATCACTAGATCATAGTATAGTTCTATTTTTAATTTTCTCAAAACTCCATGCTGTTTACTGCTTATAGATTTTTACTTTCTTTTGTGGTTTTGGGGATCAAACTCAGGGCCTCATGCTTGCTAGGCAAGTGCTCTACTACTGAGCTACACCTTCATGCCCCTGCTCATAAAATTCTTGAATGAAAACTTAATATTCTTTATAGTAGCCGTGTAACTTTGTCTACACTGCAAATGAAGTTAGTGGCCCCAAGAATAATCCAGAACAGAACACTGGTAATATGAGCCTTAACCATAATACCCCTTTTTTGGGAGGGAGGGCTACTAACATTTATAGCGATTATTATCATTTTATTATTTATTTCCAGTGTGAGGGATGGAGCCCAGAGTTTCATGCATGCTGGGTCAATGCTCTACCACTGAACTGCATCTCCAGTCCTATGGCAGTTATTCTAGCACCACCTTTGTGTGGCTTTGAACAGTGATGCATGTGCCATATCTCTCAATGTTATTTTTTTAATGATATTTCCTTTCAGCATCCTGCAAATGAAGGTTTGAGATGAATATTTTGTTCCATCACAAACGTTTTCCCTTAACATGTCCATTATGACATATACAATCAAAACATAATTAGGTTTATTCTGTGTATAAGACACACAGGTCCTTTTCATTATGCTAAGTAAAATAAAACAAATACCTCATGAGTTTACTTATATGCAAAATCTAAAAAAGTTGAACTTATAGAGAATAGAATGGTGGTTACCAGAGGGTGAGGACAGGGAGGGGCAGATGTTAGTCATAGTGTAAGGTATAAAGTTTTAGTTAGACAGAAGAAATACATTTTTTAGAACTACTGCACAATATGGGGACTATTAATAGTAACATATTGTGTATTTCAAAATTGCTAAAAAAACAAACCCAAAATTCCAGTGTTTGTACCACAAAAAAATAAGTATATAAGGTGATATATAGGTTGTCTTAATCCCGCAGCCTGCTTCTTACAGTGGTTTTTGTTTAGTTAATTCTAACTTAAATGATAATTTTTCCAAATACAGTGTTATCACTGCTTTATTCATAGACTATTTCAATGTAAACATTTAAATCATAGCTAAATTAAACTGCAAGGTTCTTTGTATGCCTGAGAAGTCAACACTCTTCTTACTTCATAGAAATGTGATTTAATGGGTACTCACTATAGTTAGATATTACACACAAAATTAACAATGACAAGTTACAATAATAACTACTATATTTTATTTTAACGTCATTTATTAAATTATCCAGCTTGTACTATTTTAAAACCAAATGGTATAAAAAAGCAACTATCTTGAAATCTCTGTTCCTTATGTCTCTTTCCATAATTTTCTCCAAAGTATTACCTCAAAGAGTGCCAAGTTTTTATCAAAATATTCATCTCCTTCTTCATAATTCGAATTACTGAGGTAAGCATTTCGAGCCTTCTTATGCCCATCATCTGGAAAAAAGGTAAACAATTCAGTTTCTCATTAGTATTGAAGAAACACCACCACTAAATAAGTGGGTGCTGCCTCTGTATTAACATAACTCATTTTCATATTCAAATTGAATCTAAGGGTGACAGAACTCAATCAACTTTACTTGGAAAATGTAGTTCCCTTTCCAGCAGGAGCAAAAGCAATCTTCAAGAAATAAACAGGGATCATTCATTTTCTTAATACAAAGACACTATTAGGATTCCAGTCTATAGAGACCCTGCACTTAAAATCACCCAAGTGCAGGATAGGGAAAAAGGTAGAATATTTAAGTACCTACTCAGTGTGTAATACTGTACAGGGCTACTTTTCACATTGTTGATGTTAATAATGGAAGAAAAAGCCTCCAATGCTGACCAACATTTTGTCAATTACGTTAGGTCATTTAACAAAAATTATTTTTGTACACTCTTCTACTTTCCTTATATATGGTACTCCAAATTGAACCCAGGGTCTCATGCATGGTAGGCAAGCAGTCTCACAGTGAACTACATCCCCAGCCCTGTTTAAATTTTATTTTGGGACTGGGTCTTGCTAAGTTGCCCAGGCTGGCCTCAAACTTGTCATCCTCATGCCTCAGCCTCCCGTAGCTGGGATTATAAGCATGTGCCACTGCAAGTGGGACTTATTACACATTTATTTTTAATATGAAAAGAGATAATAGGACTTTGGTAAACCAGCTGTGAAGAAAAAAAAGAAGACTGAGCACCTAAGACAGCAAAGTTTGTGTAGAGTACTTCCTTAACTTTGTTTTTCATTCTGTAAAAGTTATATAATTATGTGATCTAGCTAGAGTGGTGGCTCTGTGGTTATAAGCACTTGCCTGGCAGGTGCAAAAATGTGGGTTCAAACTCCAGTACCATATACACAACTCAGTGTTGGAGCAATGAAAGTCAAATGAACAAGTAAAAAAAATTGATTCTCTCTCTGTCCTCCTCTCTTAAAAAAAAAAAAAAAGTACATGATCTCACAGGAAAGAATAGAAAAATTTAAAAAAGTACTCTTTAAAAACTAGGATTTTTCAATAATGAAAAAAAAGATACCAATATAAAAAATAAAGAATATTAAAAATAATATACCCTTAATATGTAGGATGAGCTATCAAAATGACTGTCACGTCAAAGGACCCAAGACCAACCCAAAGGAGTTCCTGGTGGCCAAAAGTGGGATAATATGAGTACTAAAAATATTGTGATGGTTTGAGATGAAGATACAAGAAATATACTTTTAAAAATTAGTTACCTATGGAGGGTTGTTAAGGAAACAATACATGATTGAACAACAGTAGAAGGAAAGAATCCGGTATTACACTGTCTTTCTTACGCCAACTATATTTCTGGATAACTAAATAGTGAAAAGAAAAGTTCTTCATTGTAGAATCGCTGTGTCTAATTTATGATAGATGGAATGATAGACTTAGAAAAAAAGAGAAGAATCTACCAGTTTGCAACTCCTTTGAAAATAACAGATCTAGGCAAGGATCATCAATGGTTGCTAAAATCATTAGGTAAAGGGCTCAGGTAGAACCTTATAACTGGTGTATCAGGGGGCATTCAGAGCCCACTGAATGTGGGACAACACAATGTCCTACTGTAATACAATGAGAAGTATACTATACAGCTTATGCTATATTCTTATGAAAAGAAGCCTCTATGTCTAACTTCCAATGTTTGTTCAGTCCTCCCCACACAAATGCACAAAGGATGAATATGTTAACTATCACAAGGATATAATCACCAAGTTCATGGCAAATAATTTCTTTAGCAAATAAATGTCATGCACTCAAAAAGATGCACTCTCACAGATTAAGATACATAACAACCAAATTATAAGATGCGAACCCTGTTAGCATCATGACTCAAACAACTCAAATGTAAAAAGATACTTTTGAGGGCTGAGGAGGTAGCTCAGTGGTAAAGGGCTTGCCTGGCATGTACAAGGACCTGGGTTTGAACTCCAGCACCACATACAAAATGAAGTGGAGAAGAAACTAAAACCAGATGACAAAATAAAAATTTTCTCGTTCTAAAAAACAAAAAGATACTTTTAAAACAGAGAAATTATTTATATAAATAAGGTGCTATTTTAAGGGGGTAAGTAAAATCACATGATTCTGGGATTTTAAACATTTCATGCAGCATTATATACTGATACATTCATACCCATGTTTATAGCAGCACAATTCACAATAGCCAAACCATGGGACCAGCCTAGGTATCCACCAATGAATGAATGAATAAATAAAATCTGGGTTGTATACATAATGGAGTTTTATTCAGACTTAAAGAAAAATGAAATTATGTCATCTGAAGGAAAAAGCATGGAACTTAATAGAAATTATGTTAAGTGAAATAAGCCAAACTCAGAAAGCCAAGAGTCATGTGGAAGCTAGAGAGGGGGTTAAAAAAAGAGGGGAATCTCAGGAAAATAGAAGGGAGAATAGTAGAATATAGGAATAGACCAGGAGGAGGAAGACGAGTGAAAGGGGAGGTACTGAGGGACAAAACTGACCAAATTATGTTGTTATATTGTGTACAAATATATAACAATGAATTCCATCATTCTGTATAACTATAATGCACCAATAAAAATATGGAGAAAATAAGAATATATTCTAGGGAAAGCAAGTGGGAGCATAAAAAGCTTTGCAATGGTGCTAAAGGTGGGAAAGGGGTTTATGGAAGTTCATTAAGGTATTCCACTTTTCTATACTTTTGATTTTCCAAAATGAAAAGTTATAAAAGAAAGGAAAATGTAATTCTTTTCCTTTTTCAAGTGGCTCCAGAATGACATGACTTAAAATAATTACCACTTCTGAGTAATTCATTTATTCAATGAATTCAATAAATATTTATTAATTCCTATTGCTGTGCACCATTCTATGTCTGAGAGGTACAGCAATGAACAAGACAATGAAAGACAGAAAATACGTAAGTTTAAAAGAAAATACATTTCAAGAAGTGATAAATTCAATGAAGAAAATGTGACAGGTAGTAAGGCAGACCATGACTGAGGAGGGAAAGGGCAAATTCAGTTAAAATCATTAATGTCTTTCTTTTTAAAAAATAATGATTCAATATGGTCTTTCAGTTAAAATCATTAATGTCTTCCTTTTTTAAAAAATTGATTCAACAGTCTTACATATTGGAGGGAATTGTTATTCTTAAGCAGACGCTGCAGAATTAAAACCAACCAAGCAACCCACCTTAGATTTATAATATTTGCCAATTTCTGAGGTGTAAATACTCACACATAACCAATTTTAAACTACTAATGAATGTGAAGACACTGAACATGGTTTTGAGAAGAGATACACATGACTGGCTCAAGAATGGATATGAGCAGGCTGCCACACACTTCTGGTATAGGATGGTTAAGGGAAAGCTTGCATTTCAGGCAGAGAGAACAGCAATTTCAAAAGATCTTAAAGCAGAAACAATCTGTTTTTTTTTCTTTTATGGCTAGTTCATAACACAGAAAGGATAAGATAGCTGAAGTAGAATGAGGGAAGGAAAGATGGTTAGAAAGGTAGGAAGGAGCCAGATCATGAATCCCTTCCTTTTCCCATCTCCTTCCTTCCTTCCTTCTTTTTACCCCAAACTCCTGAACTCACATGATCCTCCTATCTCAATCTCCCAAACAGCTACATTAGAATGCCACTGTGACACCTGTCCCTCTTTTTCTTTTTTGTTAAGAGAGAGAGGGACCATGAGAGAAAGAGAATCAATTTTATTTTGTTTTTCATGTGGCTTTTGTTGCTCTGACACTTTGTTGTGTACTTGATGCTGGGGTTCAAACCCATGTCCTTGCACATGTGAGGCAAGTGCTGTAACCACAAAGCCACCGCTCTAGCCCCATGTCCCTGTTTTCTTGATTGATCTATTCTAGATAATAACATGATGGAGTTTGGGGCCAGGAGAGAGTAATATGAGAGTGTGCTAATGATTTTTTTTCCTTTATGTGGGGTAACATACATATGGTTGTTTTTTTAAATAAGGAAGATTATAAAGATGCAAGAAAAGTGGGACAAACTGAAATAATTTAGAAAAGCACAATGATTCAAACACATCAATATTACCAATAATAACATACAGTAAATTCACTACTCAACACATTAAGTTTGACAGATTAAATAGCAAAATCTAGACATATTTTGTTTACAAGAGACACAAGCACATGAAAAAGTTGAGACCTGAGATACACAAACAAATATCCAAAGAAAGCTGGTATCATTTTGTTAATACCAGATAATCTGTCTTCAAGAGAAAAAGCTACTGGAAATTAGAAGGTAACTACATAATAAGAAAAGGTTTAATTCACTAACAAGGTATAGCAATTAAAAACATATGTATTATTTAGTTATCAACTTTTGTGCAACAAATTACCTTGCAAATTTCTTGGCTTAAGCAATACGCACTTATTATCTCACGGTTCGTGTAGGCAGCATATAAAAAAAATTTTTTTTGTAGTGCTGGGAATGAGACTTAGGGCCTCACATGCTACAGCCACGAAGCCACCTTAAATGTGTGCACATGGGTGTGTGTGTGCGCTCTGGAGGCCAAGGCAGGAGGACTGCAAATTCAAAGCCAGCCTCCACAACTGAGTGAGCCCCTGTCTCAAAATGGACCGAGGATGTGGCTCAGTGGTTAAGTGCCCCTGGATTCAATCCCTGGTATAAAAAAAAAAAAATCTGAAAGTCAGTCTTTTTAAACTGTCACATTACTAACTACCATCTTTTTGTTTTTCTTTCTATGCCTCTGTCTGTCTGTCTCTCTCTCTCTCTCTCTGGAATTTTTGGTTTGCTTTTCCCTTATTCCATTCTTATCTCTAGTTTCCTCACTGTATTTCTATCCTTTAAGTTTTTACCTAAGGATATATTTTACTTAAAACAAATTATTAAATGAGACTGAACAATGATGTCCCTGCAAACAACATAAAGACTTTTTTCAAGTATTTTTTCATTAAACATGGTCTTATGATTAGGAGGGATTCATCATCAAACAATCAAGAACAAATGTATAAACAACAAGCCAAGGCTGGTACCATTCCATGGTTTTCCCCCTTGGATTTCCCATGGTTCCATGTTTCCCCCTACTTAAACCCCAAGTTAATTGGACTTCTCATGGAAGTAGGAGGCTCACCTCTTATTAGATTCCCCTATACTCCCTCCCTCTGGTCTCCTTGATGTCCCTACATCCCCCAGCATCCTAGGCAAGGTTCCCCATGATCATACAACATAAAGACTTTTGAGCACTTCAGTACCAACTCTCTTTCACACTTAGCTAATACTGCTATCCAATATTTATAGTCATCTTTTTTAATCCCACAAGATACTAAAATTATTTTATAGATGCAACAATGATTTGGGTTGAAAGTACATGTCATTTGTTTAATGTTCTTTGTTGCATTTCAGACTATGTGTCTTTTGAAATCACTTTCCTCTTTTCCTGAGATACATTCCTTAGGATTACTTTAGAAGAAGGTTTCTCAAGTTAATCACTATGACTGTTTGAACTAATTATTTAGTATGAGGGACAGTCCTGTAGGAAGTTTAAGAGTATCCTTGGCCTCTACTCATACACCAGTTGTACCTCCAAGTAGTGACAATCAAAAATGTCTCCAAATAAGGCAGGTGCAGTGGTGTTCACCTGTAACTGCAGCTACTCAGAAGGCTGCAATAGGAAAATCACAAGTTCCAGGCCGGCCTGGGCAACTTAGAAGCCCGTGTCTCAGAAACAAACAGGTCTCCAAACATTTCAAATATCCCATGGAGGCAAAATTGCCCCTAGTTGAAGAATCACTATTTTAGAGCAGGCCTGGTGGTTGAAAAACATCCTCAGCTTTTACTCACCTACAATTGTATTCCAACCCCCTCAAAATTAATCTTCATTTTAATCCTATGTATCTGGGCCCATTCTCCTAACCCTCATTCCTAATAGAAAAACTGGAGTTGGGGACATCTGCTAATGCCTCCTGTGAGAAGGATCTCTGAACAGTTTGGGCTGCTTCACCCCATTCCCTGAGGTGGAGTAGAGAAGAATCAACTTTCCTATCAAGATTAGATTGTGAGCATGTTCACTGCAGCACAGAAGCATCAACCTTCAGACAAAGTTAAGGTTTTCTTTAATTAGTTCTTTTTACCTATACATAATATTAGGGCTCATTTTGACAAAATTATAAATGCATGCAATATAATTTCCTCTAATTCAGTCCTTTTCCTTCCTCTTCTCCATCCCCATTTCTCCCCCTCTACTCTGATTTTTCTGCTATTTATAGTTTTTTTTTTGTTCAGTACTGAGGATTGAACCCAGGGGTGCTTTTCCACTCGGTCACATCCCCAGTTCTATTTTTTATTTTGAGACAGGGTCTTACTAAGTTGCTTAAGGCCTCAATAAATTGCTGAGGCTGGTCTAGAACTTGCAATCCTCTTGCCTCAGCTTCCTGAGTCACTGGGATTACAGGCATATGCCAATAAGCCTAGCTGATTTTTTAAAAAATTAGTACCTGTGGATATATATAAAGGTAAGACTCACTGTGATATATTCATATATATAATGTTAGATCAGATTCATTCCACTGTTCTTCCCTTAATTCTCTTTCTCTATTCCATGTATTTCTTATCTATCTTGATGGAATCCACTCCCCTGCTTTTCTTTTTTCCTTATTTGGACTAATTTCTATATATCAGAGAAAACATTTCATCTTTGACTTTCTGGGTCTGGCTTATTTCACTTAATGTGATAGTCTCCAATTCCATCCATTTCCTGCAAATGCCATAATTTCATTCTTTTTTATGACTAATACTCCATTATCAAGAATACAAATAATAAAAAGTGCTGGTGAGGATGTAGGGAAAAAGGTATGCTCACACATTGTTGATGAGATTTCAAATTAGCGTAACCACTCTGGAAAGTAGTATGTGACACAGCTATCCCACTCCTCAATATATATCCAAAAGATAAAAATCAGCATACTATAGGGATATAGTCACATCAATGTTTATAACAGCATAATTCACAATAGCCAAGCTACGGAACCAACCTAGGTGCTCATCAACAGATGAATGGATTAAAAAAATGTGGTATCTACCTATAATTATTTGTAGTTTGTTACTTCTGAGTATTTTCCTAATCACAATTCTAAGTTAATAAAAATTTTGTGCACTCTGGTTTTCTAGCTTCTGTGTTGCTGCTAAGAATTCTGTTATTCTGTTGTTCCTTTGATAATCAGTCCCTTCTCCTCTGGCTGCTTCACAGTGCAGCCTTCAATAGTCTGGGTCACTACTGTGACCCCAGGAAATACCAGATGGTGTGGAACTTCTAAGGTTCTGAATAACAAATTACTCAGCATGAAGCAAGAACTAAATTAATATCTTAGAGATCTTTTAAGAGTATCTAGAATACTAAAAAGATTCCTTTGGAGGATACCTACTGACACTGGCCTTGGTAATGCTTTTTTTTTTTTTTTAATAAAGAGGGACAGTGAGAGAGGGAGAGAAGGACAGAAGCAATTTTCATTTTTAGTTTTTCATGTGACTTTCATTGCTCCAACAGTTTGCTGTATACGTGGTGTTGGGGTTCGAACCCACGGCCTAACGCATGCCAGGCAAGCACCGTAACTTCCAAGCCACTGCTCCAGCCCCAAGTAATACTTTAAATTAAACAGGTCATCGGATCATTGTTATGTCTTTTCCTCATTTTACTATCCAAATAATGCTGATATTATTGGGAAACTAACAAGTGTTTTATTGCTTGATTCAAATGAAAACTGATAGAACCATTGGTTCTACCAAATATTTCAGGCTGTCTTTTTTCTTTTCTTTTGGTGCGTAGCGGGTGAATCAGGGCCTTGCACATGTTAAGCATACATTCTACTACTGAGTTACATCCCAGCAATTTTAATTTTTTTTTTTAAAGAGAGACAGGGAGAGAGTGAGATAGGGAGAAAGAAACAATTTTATTTATTTTTTCATCTGGCCTTTGTTTCTCTGGCACTTAATTGTGTATGTGCTGCTGGGATTTGAACCCACGTCCTCATGGATGTGAGTCAAGTGCTCCAAAGGCTGGGCCACCGCTGCCCCTTACATATTTTTGTATTAAAAAAAAAAAAACTTTACTACTCATTTAAAAAACCTCATTTTGTGTACTGTTATTTCTTCAATGTTGTTTTTGATCAATTAGCATACTATATTTGGGGGCCCAGATAAATCTCAAATTGCTCCCTAAGCCTCCTGATCTTGTCAAATGGTCTTTGCTGACCAGAACTAAGCAGAAAGACAGCAGTAAGAATACCCGATTTCCCTTGGTATAGGTTTGGGTTTGAACTAAGCATCTCTGAAGACATAAAAGGTTGTGTGAAATGCTGCAAAAATGTTTTTTTATTTTACTGCTTGGATCAGTTGCCAAGCAAGAGGAATACATTGTGATTAGCTGTTATATCTCTTATATCTATAGTTTTCTTTTCCCCCCTTGTAGTTTTCTGAAGAAAACATCATTTGTCCTGGAGAGTTGTTTTTTTGTTGTTGTTGTTGTTGTTTTGTTTTTTTGTGTGTGATACTGGATAATGAATCCATGAATCCCTAGGGAAACTCTACCACTGAGCCACATCCCCAAACATTTTTACCTTTTATAAGGTCTTGCTAAGTTGCCCAGGCTGGCTTTGGGCAGGCAAAAAACTGGGATCACAGGCCTGCACCAAAGTGCCCAGGTACCTTGGAAAGTTTTTCATGGGCTGGATTTGATGATAGATTTATGTGATGTTTTTTAATTGGTTCTGTTTACTGTAATTCCCATAAGTTGGAGTTAGTAGCTGGGTGAAGAGACTAAATCACATCATATTCAGTATTTTTAAGGAAGAGAAAGGAAAACTACTTCATGGTGACATAATGTTTTTCTTCTTTTTTTTCCCCCTATGGGGATTGAACCCAGAGGGGCTTAAGCATTGCGCACATCCCCAACCCGTTTTTATCTTTTATTTTGAGACAGGGTCTCACTAAGTTGCTCAGGACCTTGCTAAGTTGCTGAGGCTGGCTTTGAACTTATGATCCTCCTGCTGCAGCCTCCTCAGCCACTGGGATTACAGGCATGTGCCCCCAAAGCTGGCTGGCATTGTGATTTTCTATCAGGAGGCATGCCATCTGGTTACCTTTTCTTTTGAGATATTAACTATTATTGATTAATATCTAGATACATTAATTTTTGAGTGATAAAAATGGGCAATATTCTATTATTCTTCGTTTATTTATTAGCTGGTACACTTCTATCAAACAGATATTCTCTTTAATCTATTACTTGGTTATCCAGTGATACAGATAAAGAAAGGCATGACAGATACCTCACTTCCATTATTGACCAGTTCTCAGACTAATGAATTGATTTACTGGAATACTCCAATGGTAACCAATTCATTTTGAAAATATCACTGTGAAATAATGAATGGGTCTAATGAATGGGTTTGTTTCTAATGAAAAGCTTTTTCTATGGTCTCACAATGTGACTCAGTGGTACAGTGCTGCCTCGCATACACAAAGCCCAGTGTTTGATCCCCAGCACCATGAAAAATGCTTTTTCTATATCTCCTTTTATCTGTTAATATAACCAATTCCATAAATTGATTTTCAAAATTAATCCAATCATGTATTTTTAGTAGAAACACACTGTGAGCAATTTTTTAAAATACTGAAATGATTCTAACTGCAAATATTTTGTTTAGGATTGTGATATATTCATAAGTAAGACTGGCTCATACTCACCTTTTTGTTAAGTTTGGGTATCAAGGTTATGGAAGCCTCGAACTGACTCAGACACTGTTTATTTGGTTTTCTATCCCTTAGAGACTCTGTAGGAAGACTGGAATTCTTTTCCCTTGAATGTTTGGTAAAACTTCTTGCAAAACTGCCAGGACTCGCTGCTTGTTTGTTTTCTAAAGGTTTTTAAATTGAAAAGTATATGCATACACACACAGGGAAAAGTTCATAAATTATAAGTATGGAGCTTGATTTACTGTCACAATAGCAGGTTCACGCTCCCATACATCTCCTCAGCCTGACCCTGAATTTTGCAAGAGAATTGATGAGTCAGTGGGAACAGTAAATACATACATTAAAAATAACTGTACTCTGTAGACAGGAAGAGCATTTAGCTGTTTGGAAGACAGTATTATAAATCTAATTTAGCAGAAAAGTCTGCAAGATGCAATTATAAATTCAATTTAGCAGGCAAGGCAAATAAACCCCTTTTTTGTGGTATTGGAGATCAAATCCAGGGCTTTGTGCATGCTAGGCAAATGCTGTACCACTGAGCTACACCCCAGCCCCAAGATGGGGGTGGTTTTAATTCAAGCTACCAAAGCTTTTTCTGAACAAAATTTTTTTAAATTGCAAAAAATAACCTTTCACTATTTTGATCAGTTTAGTAATTGTGGAGCTGCATCAACTTCTAACGGTCCATTTCATTAGTAAAGGCCTATTTCTATATCCTCTTGTCAGAGAATAAAAGACTCTCTGCCTCTGAGGTACATATCATAGATAGAAGCCATCTGATAGTTTAGGGGAAAAGATGTGCTTTTCATGGTCTGGCAAAAATCTTTCAATGAAATCTTAGCCATTCCCGATTTAACTGTGAAATTTTTACACTGAGAAGCCTAATTTTAAGCAGTATAAATAAACTGTCCTCTGTGAAAATATAAAAAGGACAGAATTTTGGCTCAGTGGTAGAGTCCCTGCCTAGCATGTATAGGGCCCTGAGTTTGGTTCCCAGCATTACAAAAGAAAAACAAAAAAAGAACAGTGATAGCCCCAATACCCCATGGCTAGGACCCTAGTGATCAGATTTCCATGTTCATATCAAAGCATTTAATAACAAATATATATTGGGTGCCTAGGGTATTAGGTGCAGTTCTAGCACATGTACTCACTCAAAGGAATGAGAATTAAGATTTCATTAGCTCTTCTCATTAACTCAAGGTGTCTTCTATAGAAAAAGCAAAAAGGAGTATCTGGTTTCTTCAACTAAAACTCTGAAACATCTGCAAGCCAATAAGCCATATCAAGTACTTTCCTTACTTTGGACTTTGATATTTTCCCCAGCTGCTTTTCATATATTCAACCAGCTAAAAGTTTAGCAATATGTAAAAGATTCACACACAAACACACAAATGATTGTATGAAAAAATACTTAACCTCATCAATAATTAAAGTGTAAATAAAAACTAGAAATGTCATCTTCACTTAGTAAAAGCAAAAATTTAAGATCGAAAACACCATCTTTTGATAACAGCCAAGTATTCCTTTATACACCTTACAGGTAGAAATTTATTGTGACTTATGTTTTTGAAGATGTACATACCCTTTGCTTATGTAATTCCATTGTTAGGAATTTATCCTAAACATATACTGGTAATGAGATTACAAGGATACAAGTTCACTACACTTAATGCAACATAATGTGTAACACAACACACAGAGAAATAATGTAAACACTCATGAAGTCTGAATTGGCTTAGTAAAATTCCAGAGAAGGAGCACAATGGAATACCATGCCACTGCAAACAAAGGAATGAGATAGAACTTTACGTACTTAGATGAGATGTCCAAGATAAAATATTAAGTGAAAAACAGTCTGCATAATACAACAGTCTGTATAATATAACCCCACTGATTTAAGGAAAAAAATTACAAATAATTTTTACAATTCCCAAGAAACTATCAACAGTAAGTACTTTGGGGGAGTGGAGGTGAGGTGGTAGGGAGAAGAAACTCTTTACACCTTTTTTTATACTTTGCTTTTTTTTATATATATACCTTTTCATTTTCTGGATTCCTCACTACAGCATGTCTTGCGTTTATATTTTGAAAATTTATCAGTTGAGAGTTTCTGAAATTCTTGTCAAATTATAAGTTTACTGCAATTTAAATAAGCAATATCCAAAAGAAATCCCTGAATTTCCATAACACTTTTCACAGATAAGAAACCGGAATACCAATTTCTATGGATTACTCAAGAGCATGTTATTTATAGAGTACTTTCAGTAATCAAAATGAAAATGATCAAAAAACCAAGAAAAATAGTAAAAGTGAAGAGCAGCTGTGAAGTCTAAGATATTGCAAAATATTATATTTTCTTCTCAAAATATCTTGGGGAAAAAAGTTCTAAGCTTAGATTACTTTTTAACTATAGACTATATAAAATTACTTTTTTTCAGAAAGAGACAGAAAGAGAGACAGTCAATTTTTTTTTCATCTGGTTTTTTATCTTAGTTTCCTAAAGTTTACCAAGTTGGAAACAGAAACAGCAGGGAAAAAGTTGAGGAGTGAAAAGCAAAAATTGCGGGGCCAAAATTAGAATTAGAGAAAGGAGTAAGTGATAAATGGGTAAAAGGTGACTTTAGAGAGTCAATTCCCATAATAATACTATACCTAACAGCTGGCTGTGTTCCCCTGTGATGGAGTTCTGACTCGGGTCTGAAAAACAAACAATTGAAAAGAAAAGAAAAAAATGAATGTTCAAAACAAATAATTTTTTTAAATTCAGCAACAAAAGTCAGCCAAGGAAATAAAAACAAAAAAATTAAGAAACATTAATGAAAGGATAATAGAATCAGAATGAGCTATTCTAAAAAAAAAGATCAGATTCCTCAAAAATTTTAACACTGAGTTACTAAATGACCTAGTAATTTCACTTTGAAGTAGACACTCCCGTCCAAAAAACAAAAAGAAAAAAACCAACCTTGAAAACAAGGACTCAGATATTTATATGACAAAGTTTATAGCAGCATTCTTCACAATAGTCAAAAGACAGAAACAATCCAAGTGTCCTCCAACAAATGAATGAATGAACAAAATGTGGTATAAACAGACTGGAATAATATTCAGCTATAAAAAAAGAATGGAATTCTAACACATGCTAACACATGAATGAAACATGAAAACTCTATGCTAAGGGAAATAAGTCAAACAAAAAGATAAATACTGCATGATTTCATTTATATGGAGTGTTGATGAAAGGCAAATTTAGAGAAACAGAAGGAAGATTAGTGTTTAATAGGAGTTGGGTAGAGCGCAGTAAAGAGTGTTATTATTTGATGAGTACAATTGGAGTGATGAGAAATTTAGGAAATAGTAATGGTTTCACAACACTGTAGATATAATTAATGCCACTAAATTGTATACTTAAAAGTGATCAAAATGGTAAATTTTGTGTTACTTAACTTTACCACAATAAAAAAGCAAATTAAAAAAAAAAATCATCACACAAACTTGACTGTGAAAGTTTCCCTAAAGTATAAGGATTATTCAGGGGTTATGACATGAGTTACATTTTCTCTTTAATGACAAATACATGATAACAAGGCATGAATAAAGCACTCATTTGTTAGAAGATATGTTCTGATTTGATTTTCAACTGGCTTTTAAAAATATCTTTCAGTAATCTGAATTAATTTTATTTATTTTTTCGTCTGGCCTTTGTTTCTCTGACAGCTGTGTATGTGCTGCTGGGGTTCAAACCCAAGTCCTCATGCACGCCAGGAAAGCACTTTACTCCTGAGCCACCACTCCAGCCCTCTTTCAGTAATCTGAAATAAAATCAGTGGCAACAAACTGAATTCCTAAAGTAAGAGCTACTGACAATCAGCATTTAACAATCAACCACCTGCTTATTTTAAAGGCCTGAAAAGCATGGAGGAGTAAATCCGGAAAAGACCCTGAGCTCCACCGTCCTCAAAGATTAAATTTCTTGAGATGCTGAGGATTACATCTGGCTTCCTTGAATTTGTCTGAGGGAATACAAATAAATTTAGTCTAAGGGTTCAATGAACGATGGGAAAAATTACATCTTTATTTTCACTAACTTCTAATTATTTAATATTTTCTGCAGTTACGATATAGACAACAAACTACATACAACATACCAGTGATGTTATCAACAATAAATAACAGATATTTTATATCACATTATTGATGTTTTAGAAAAAAATAATAAATAATATTTTCCATGGTTTACGTGTATGTTTTATATATAATTTAATGAAATCTAATACTTTAAAAATATGCATCCAGCTGGAGGGAGAGACTGAGGGGTTATTAATGCAGCTGGGAACCCTTGACTCCCATGAGAAGCCCAACTACACATAGGCAGGCAGAGAGGACCAGAAAATTCAAAAATTAATACACATATATATGCTCATTTCTATCTATAACATGGAGGTACAGCAGGGAGACATGGGAGCAGGGAGTAGTAAAAGCAGGGAGATCTTGGACTAGGATTGGCCTTGGCTTACTTTGTCATTATCCATCTATGCATGAATATGTAACAATGACTCCCTCTAATATGTAAGACTGTGTCGAACGAATAAAAAAAAAAACTTAAAAAAAATATGCATCCCAAGGCTCAAGATGTAGCTCAGTGATAGAGCACTTGCCTAGAACGTGTGAGGCCCTGGGTTTGATCTCTGGCATTGCAAAAAATTAATTAATTAAAATATGAATTCGAGACAAAAATAATCAGAATACTTAACAAGTTCTGTTTTCTGATGTCCACTACAGTATGCCTTACAAACTTTCATTAAGGAAGAAATCAGATAGAAAAAGAATTCTACAAGTAAATGCTATGTGAACATTTAAAAATCTCAGATAATTTTCTTCCTTAATTTGGTTTTGAAAGAGAAAAATTCCAAATTTTCTATTCTAAAACATTTCTCCAAATACACCAGCAAACAAATCCCACCTTTCATTTTAAATTTGAATCCAGGGCCATGTAACCACTGAGTCACATCCCCAGCCTATTTTTTATTTTGAGACAAGGTCTCACTAAATTGCTCAGGCTGGCCTTGAATTTGGAATCAATCCTGCTTCAGCCTCATAAGCCTCTGGGATTACAGGCATGAGCCACCACACGTGGTTAAATTCATCTTCTTATCTAAATAAAAATATTAGTTATTTTTGCATGTAAGACAAAGTAGGAACCACAATTCAATAGTAAACTGAAGTATTAGATTCTCCCTCTCTCCATTTCTCTGGTAGGGGGAAAAATAGACAGTTGTGTAGGTGGCATGCAAAGAAAGCATAAGGAAAGAATCAGAATTTTAGAAATGGAAGAACCTTGGTCATCACTTAGATCTACTTTAGAGACCCTAGAGGAAAAATGGGATAGATATCATACCATATACTTTTCTTCTTAAATTCTACCAACACCCCTTTCTCAAGATTTTGATTACCAGGAGCTAGAGTGGTGGCTCAGTGGTTATGGTTATGGCAAGTGCAAGGACGTGAGTATGAACCCCAGCTCCATGTACACGATGAAGTGTCGGAGCAACGAAAGCCACATGAAAAACTAAATAAAACTGATTTTCTTTCTCTCTCACTCTCTTTAAAAAAACAAAAAATATTTTGATTACCAGAAATCAGTTAATGGGAGTACCTTGTATCTCTTACATATGCCAGAAAAAAAAAACGTTGAAAACTTTCTCTCTTAATATTTTTAGTTGATAAAATTTATGGCTGGGTTAAAGAGTGGTCAGTCATATTCACAGCACTGCTAAAACAGAAAGATTAGAGATACTTTTTTTTTTTCCCTCTTTTTGGCAGTGCTGTGGATTGAACCTAGAGCTGTGCATGTGATAGGAAAAGTGTTCTACCACTGGGCTAAACTCTAGACCAAGATACTGGCATACGTTCATGCTTTTGATACCATGTATTTATAATTTTTATTCTAAAACAAGCATAATAGACTAAAACAGGTTATATGGAATTCATGGAATGTAACACATGAAAAGCAATTGAGAAACTACTCAGATAGCTCAGGCAGAGTAGGAATGATTTTAGGGAGGAAAATATAAATTACCTTATTAGAAAGAATTAACTCTTAGCCAGGTGTGGTGGCACATACCTGTAATCCCAGCAATTTGGGAGGCTGAGTCAGGAGAACCCCAAACTTGAAGCCAGCCTCAGCAACTTAGTGAGACCCTAAGCAAGTCAGCGAAACCCTGTCTCAAAATAAAAAATAAAAAGAGCTGGGGATGTATCTCAGTGGTTAAGTGTCCCTGGATTCAATCTCTGATACCAAAAGAAAAAAAAAAAAGAGTGAAACTCCTTCAGTACTATATGTTTGTTTGTCTTCTGAGCTATGCATTCATGATGCATGTTCATTCTCGGGTCAAACTAGGACTTTTCCTTTGAACACCTTCCCCTACCTGAGATAAGTAGAAATAAGTATTTTGTTTAGCTTCCTGCAAGTTCAACTTAGATTTTTGTTTTTCATTTGTTATGATTAAAGGCTTTCTGGGCAATTTTGTTCCTTATTTGGCAATTTGAGAACATCTAAGAACTAAAATGATTCATTAATTTTTTTTT